>VZSC01017598.1:193750-228372 GCA_013398225.1 Steatornis caripensis | reverse complement strand
GCTACCTTTATTCCAAATCAAAGCAGTCAGAAACAATAATTTGGGGACAAATTACATCACTCTTGCTTTGATAAGGAAATCAAAGGGAAGAGAAGTCAAGCTTTTGATTCTTTGTACGTTAAGAAGTCCCATATTTATGGGTGGGTTAGCGGAGGCTTGGTGACAGGAGTTATGCCAGTGTGAAATGGTAGAGTAAGGTGTATGACACATTCTGCTTATTACCAGAGACTTAATGCAAAAATTTGGTTGACATTTGTTATCTTCCTTTCCAATAACTGGGGTTCTTACTGAGCTTTTGTCTGGGATCCTTTCCCTTTTCCCTCTTGGATGCCCTTCTAACTTACTATTGTTCATTGTTTACACCATCTTTCTAAGGGCAGGGAAATGGGGTTTAGCTTCAGCAAAATTCAGAACCAAGTGTATCTGATGTAAGGTTTCAACTGGTAATAAATAATGCAATAGGGAGTAATTTTTTTGTGTGTTTGTTTTTTCACATTCTCTTCTGATCTGAAAAAAGTGTTTTAGTTTGTGGCAGGGCAACCTTGATCCACTGTGATAATTTTTTCCCTCAGATTTTCAGCAGATTGCGAGTGCTAAGTCACTTATTTGTATGTTTAAAATAGTCCACCTCATGTTTTCTTAAAGATAAATGTAGAATACATTCTTCTAAGATCACAAAGAATGCTTTAAATTGATTTATAATGGTGGAAGATACACTTTCCAACATCCTGTATGGGTGTGTAAGTGAAAGAGTGTTAGCTTAATCTTCTTGTTAATGCTGTGACACTTAGGTTAATGTAACTTATTTTCCTGGGAGAAATAGTAAGGGATTGAGATATTCTGGAAATGAGTACATGTTATATCAGCATTTCAGAATTCAGGAATTTCTAATGGAATACGTGTTTTCACTTCTTCACTTCTTTTGCTGCACTGCTTATTGAAAGGTAGTTGTTACTGTAATATTAAATGAATGCTACCTCAAATTAAATCACTAAACCCATAAATATGAAAGCGTTTTTGAAAACATAGTGTTAATTTTATAAATTTCCACTTTTAAGTTCTTCAGAAGGTTGTCATGCTAGGTATGCATCAAGGGAGATAGTGAAGTACTTTGGCATAAGTAAGACTGCACTATAGTTTAAAAACTAGGTATGTACCAATACCTTGCTGCCTGGAACAGAAACAAAAAAGGAGACAGTAATTCAACTTTTAAGTCATTTCCGTTTTGTGAATGCAGATTTATTCTGAGGTGCTCTTCAGAACTTTAGAATGACAGTCCACATACATTTACCTGTGGAACATGATTTGGGTAACTGTGCAGTGTTTTTGTCGTCTTTGTGGAAATTTCCTACCTAGTTTGTTCTGATGCTGGATGACATAAAAGACATTAAAACTCAGATTCATTCATTTACTTACAGATTACTAGTGCAGCTTTTACATTCCTAAAGATCCAGTAGTACAAAAGGGGATGTAACCTGATGATGGACAGTATTGGATACATGGGCTGGATCCTGCAAAGAGTCACATTTCAAATATATTCTACTATCTTTGCTCCATTTTGGCTGCCGAGACTGCTGTTTTAACCGTGTTCCCTGGAATAATTGAAGTTGCAGAAAGTATTAGTATGTGTATTAGATGCCTGTCTGCAGTAATTCAGTTTTAATTTGTTGGTAATTCTTTGGCTGTTAAGCTAATATTCTGATTTCTGGTTTACTTTGCCTGATGGTAGCCAAAATGCTTGAATTGATAAGTTAAACATATTTCACTGTATTAAAATAAATTTCTTACTTTGTACATTAACTTTTCTCAGATAATACAGAGTGTGTATCCATACTTACGTGTGTGGGGTGATTCAGGTTTTTAGAGGCAAGGAAAGTGAATGAGTTGCTTTTGTTACATTCTATATAGTAAGAAAAATTCTCTTTTTATGACAGCATAGAAATAGTATATTGATGATAGACAGGTGTCTATCTATGTCCCTCTATGACAGACATTTTTTTGCTGGTAATGTACATGGCATCAGCAGCATCTAGATAGCAACTCGGGTGGTAGTAGGTCAGCTTCAAGCGAGTGGAATGTTTTTATTTATCTCTCTTTAGTAGCACTGATTTCAGTTCAGTAAAAGTATACTTACTCTATTTTGCATTAAAATAGAGAACAATCCTACCTGTTTCTGACTGGAATAACTTGTGCAACAGCACTTAATTGAACACTTGAAATGGTGTAGTAAAATCTTAATTATGGTCTGACAATCAAGATCAAACAAAGCATCTATTTTGTGAAATAAAATCATTCCTGATACTTAAGCTGGCCTGATCAAGTTTCTCTAGTTGTGTATGTTATATTTACTTTGTTGGAATTTTGAGGAAGCAAATCAGTTTTTATGATCTTCATAGACACACATTTTTTAAAAAAAGGGAAAAATGTAAGCTTCAGGTGCTTGATTCAGACATATCCAGATACAGTTCCAGAACTTTGCTATCTTAGTGCGGTAGCTGGATATCCTTACTACGCTTCCTCAGAATTAAACTTGGGAAGAAAAAAACCACACTGCAATATTTGAATGCCATCTGCAAATGGGACTACCCTGTGTTTAAAAGAAAACTACTTAGTCTTAAAGGAATTGCAACATCTTTTCTTTTTGGCAGTTTCTCTTAATACAGCTTTTGTGCCCACTGAAGCAACATTCCAGCTAAGTACATGAATGAGCATGTGGGCACACATGGATTGCTTAGAAAGGCCAGCGTGAACTCTTTAGCTGGATTTCTGCTTCTAGCAGTGGTGATGCACAGTATTTCTATGAAAGCAATTATTACAGTGGGCTGATTAGTTTTACGGTAGTACTGTAAAACTAGGGTTATTCTTTAAGCTGTGTATTTCAGCATTTCTCTTCAATTGCCTTCTTAGGCTTAGCGGAAAAAATGTTGATCATAAAAATATAATTAGTTAGAATTTCATTGGCATATATGTAGTTGATACTGTAATCTGATTTGGTAGACTCTGATATTTTATTGATAGACATTGTGAGAATGCTGCATTGTCTTGGATACAGAAGACCTCTTGGGATACCTCTTGTTAAACTTCTGAGAACAGAATGAGGTTTCACGTGGAAAATAACGGTAGAATTGTTGATGTACAGAAGACTATTGAGTACAACTTGGGTAGAGTTTTTCTTTCACTTTAGTAATCCTAAATATTACTTTTTGAAAAGAGGCTAAAATAATGAAGGTTTTAGTATAAGAGGCTTAAAGACTTTTAAGAAAAAGCCTGGGCTTTACAGAAGAGCTTCCGCACGCTTGAAAGCAGTGAATAGAGTCTTATATCACCAATGCCGCTTCAAAAAATTTTACTTGCTGTTCTTTAATATGTTGAAGAGTTTTGTGGAATCAAAGCAAGGATCTTTCCTTAAATAGCCCCTCCCTGGAAATGGCTGCCGTTAGTCACAGGCTAAGCCAGCTGAAGATGTTTTGGAAACAGGTGCAGTGATGAGTAGCCAAAGAAACGGAAGCATTCTGGGTAGTTTAATTGGATAAAAGGTATGAAACAAATAGTTTAGATCGTTTAATTCCTTATCTTTTGAAACGTAACCTAGCTAAATACTAGCTGCTTGTATGTTGTTCTTATTCCCTATAGTACTATGATGACACTTCTACTTTCTGTGTAGCACGCATCTATGATATTTTAAAAGTATTCATAATTATGCAGCACTTGACAAATCTCTTAAACTTGTCTTCAGCTGGTTATTTCTCTTTTCTTAATATCTGTGTTACTTCTAACGCTTGCATTCTTGGTTTGCTATGGGTATTTTCTGACTGAAAATTATTGAAAGGATTTTCAAATAGCAGAATTTAGTTGAACAGGAAAAGCTTGCATCTCTGCTTTGGATAACTGCCATATTGATTATATTTAGCTTTTTTACCAAAACATCCTTTCGCAAACCTAAGTATTAAATACTGAACTCTTACATTTAGGTAGAGAAGAACTCTGGCAGATGAATGCTGTTGTGGAGAGGGATAGAAAAGAGAAACGATCCATTTTCTAGTAATACTCTTGCTACTGACCATGCAGAGATATTTGGTCAGTAGTATTCTCAGAAAATGTGTTGAGATGGGAGAGGCGTTTGTATGTGTGCTTATAATTGTTACGTTTCTGCAAGTTATGAATTGTGTTCCTAGAAGTTAGGAAACTTGTAAAACCAGCTTGCAGGATATTCTTAAAGGAACACTGTAGTTTTTACAAGGGGAAAAAAGCAAAACCCCAAAATTACAGACTTAAGATTTCAGTCGTAACTTTTTTTCTTTCCCCCCATCTATGTAAGACTGCACTGCATTACATACGCCTTCCTTCAGAAAACGTACTTCTGGCATTTCTTTGTATTAATCTGGGGAAAGCGGGATATGCAGATAAGTTGTATGGCTTTTCACAACTTGAGGGGTAGGGGTTACAATTTGCTTAACAGTCTGAGGAACTGTCTTTCTGAAAGAAAAGTGCACTGTAAAAAGTAATTGTCTGTAATTTTCTGGCAGAAGAGTACATTACTGAAAACAAACTCTATTCAATAGAATATTCTGCCACAGCAAGACTCTTAAATTTAACATCACCCGTAGTAGCTCAACCAGAAGTTGATTTGAGGTATGGGTTGCCTTGCGCTGTGATTTGGGAAAGAAGCATTGTGGTTTCTCTTGAGATAACTTCAGGTTCACTTACTTTCTGCTTCTTGTGAGATGTTCACAGTGCAATGTTGTGCAGAGATACCTCTGCCGAAATGGAAGTAGTCCCACTTGTCAGGAAACAAAGCTCAGCATGACTTATAATTTACCATAGTTTTTTTCAGGTAAACTACTCACTGTACTAATTTCTGTGCTGTCCTAGCTATCCAGTGTCCAGCTTAGTTGAGGCATTTATATTCTGCAAAGGTGTAGATAATATCATATGTCAGCAGCGTCCCAATAAGTGCTGGTAAGAAAACACCAGTAGATTTAACAGAAAATGATGTTCGTTCTTTTCTCTTCCAGGCTCAGATAATTGGTTATGTGGGTTATATAGCTACAGTTTTAACCAATCTACTGTCTGTTCTTCTTGACTGTGAGCTTTCTCTAGTCTTAACCAACTGTTTTATAGTAGTGGCATGCTAAACTTGATTTGAATCTATTTCAGTGCTGTTTGGATGCTTCTGCATAGTGCAAGTATGTGTGTAGTCACACTAATACTTCACTTCTTTTTAACCTTGCTTGTGCCTTACTCCAAAAGCCGTCTTCTGAGTGTCTTTAGTGCAGTGCTTTTCAACCAGTGATCTGCAGGTGCTGTGGATTCTGTAGCCTGCTTCTAAGGAGATCTGAAGATGTAATGAAGACAAGCAAGCTTGTTGTTCGTGGGTCTGTTCGTTACTCAGGGACCTATAGCTTCACTAGAATTTTATAGGAAAACCAGTACTTTAAAAAGTTTGAAAAAACTTTGTCTAGTGCAGCTGTCCTTTTGTAATTATATTTATTTGCATATATATATTCCTGTCTTTCTTTGCATATATATTACTAAGTACCTTAAATTCCTATGTTTCCCCCCCCTTTTTTTACTGAGAGAGGAAGCTGAAGAATAATTTGACTGTTTTGAAAGATGTAATATGCAGATAAATATTTGTATTGTAGTAGGACTTACATGCAGTTCAAGGATGGTAAGACTGTACTCCAGACATCATAAAAAGACGGACTAAGCCTAAGGTACTAGTGATGTTTTGCATATTTATATTTATGGTATGCTATCTGTATCTTAACTAATGTGATGTTAAATAACTGTTTATTAGGAAAAAGAATCCCATTCATAGGATGCTTGGAGACAAAAATCAATACTTGCTAAGTGTAAAAGAGAAAAAAAAACATAGGAAAGGATAATCTGCAGGACACTGAAAAATGTATCTGGAATGTATCATAAAATACATTGCAAAGAGACCTATATATATACATACACACACACCCCCTATACAGCACAATACTTGTAATCTCTACTTTCCAAAACTTATGCTGCAAAAGTAATAGTGATCAGGGTGACTTTTTTTTATATACACTCTCTCCCAAACACATATGTATATATTTTAATATCTAGAAATTACCTACAGTTCTTCAAAAGGTTCAGTTTGTTGGCTAGCTTGCCTTTGACTTTCATTCCAGTTTTATTCTGTTATTTTAGCTGTTTCAAATGCATAATTGTGGCACAGGGAATTCCAGGAAAGCCAAATATAAGGGCTAACTATTTTTTAAGCCAGAATGTTGCACTCTTACTGTATTAGTTGTTTTATCCAAATGAGACGTGTTTTGTTAGCTCTTCTATAACATCTTCCCCTGGAGACTAAAGAATAGCAGGTTACTGACTAGGAATAAAAGGCTAGTTTAGACCAGGAGTGAAGATCTGCCAAAATGTTCCAAGTAAGTATTTGGTTACACTAAAACCTAAGGAAAAGTCTAGGAATTAGTAAGTATCTAGTTGAACTCAAAGATCGTCCAAAACCCAAAACAAATGAAAAATGTTTGAGTTTGGCTGGTTTGCAAAATGAGAATCTTAAAAGTTATTGCTGGCACTGAGCTAGAAAGGAAGACAGACTGTTGGTCTGTGTATGCTAAATCTGCTGAAGCCAGCAGATAAATTTGAAGACAGTTCTGCAGAGCGAAGGAGAGCCTGGTTTGACTGTTCTGAAGTGCGTGGTCAGGTTCTGTTGCTTGTGTTTGGATCTTGGCGAATCTGAGCCTTACACTTTATCTGAGATGAAAACAACTTGTTTGGAAAAGCAGGGCAAAAGCAAAAGGCAAGTTGCTGGAGGGAACAGAACTTTTTTCTGTAGGTAAGGTATCTTTGTGCTATATACTTTTGATTTACTGTAGTCTGAAATGGGGACTTAGATATCTCCACCAACTCTGAATCTTGCAGAAGAAACTAGATGCAAGAGGTGTCATTGACTGAAATTATCTTTGTAGTGATATTCAGCCTTCCTTGGCTGAATTTTTTTAATAGCAATGTCAGGCTCTGTGAAGGGGGGAGGAAGTCTGCATAGCCATATTCCTGTAACTGTAGTGTGTCTTTGAGTGCGTGTGCCGTGTCAAATGGTGCTAATGGGCTTCCTAGGTTAAATGCACGCAGGACCCATGACACTATTGCAAGAATATGTTTTCTCATATTTTGATCTCTTTGGCATTATGGTTGTAACTTGAAACTAAAGTTTTCTGGATGCAGTGCGCTTTAGTGTCTGCCATTGCCATTAAACTCGATGGAGTTAAGGTTTATTCTTCCCTGTGCAAGGCAGTGACTTGTTCTGAGGAATCTTGTTCAGCAGTATGGTTCTGGAGAGTTTGCTTGTTCTACTGTAGATCTCTGCTCCTTCAAGGCCTTTTAAAGACTCACTCAACACTGGGTCATCCTCTTAGTACAAGTTCTCTGTAATCCAGTCATCAAACGTTATACTTCTGGAATGTCAACCCAAACATATTGTTTTTGACAGGACTGATCACATTTATAAATTGAATTAAGCCAAGTTTCTGTTTTGTGGGAAATTCTGAATTTTTTGAAATTAATCTTGAAATTAGTTCTCAGATTAAGATTGGCTTTCTTATTTTACAAAACCAGATTAATTTAAAAAACCCTATTTTGTTTGGTTCTGTAATATAGTGGTAATGGTACTTTGCTAGTTTCCTATAAAATCATCACTCAGTCTGTTCCCACAGGATGCTCAGTTGAATCATTATTTTTTTATGTGAAAAAAATATTTCACTGGAAAAGCTAATACCTGCTTTGTTTGCAAATACTGCGCAGGGGATATAAAACTTAACAAACTGTTTTTTGAGTGCTATCCAAGTAGATCAGATTTTGAATACAAACTTGCATTTCACTTTGCATGTATTCCAGTACTGAAGTGCTTTTAGCCAGTTTAAAGCCACTCCAGGGATTAATGGAGTTGTTGAACTGAAAGCCATTTGTTAGACACCCAGATCTCTGACTTGCATTCAGGGATGAAACTCAGTTTAGAGGATCATTTGAAGAACAGATAGTTAGCTTGATTATCTGGTTATTTAAAAATAAAAAAAGAAGTAGTGTGGTAAATGTCCTCTTCCTCATCCAGCTAGGGGGTGTTCATACATTTAATTTTTAGAATTTGGAAAAAAAAGAAGTGACAAATCTAGAGTGTACAGTTAAAAGGTAAATGCAGAAAATGCTGTCGTGTGCACACATGAAATGGTGGGGAAAAGAAGAGGAATACTTTCTAGTTTTTGAAATTTCTGTATTTTTTGCAAGAACCTTACAAATTCTAAACGGTGATTATGGGGTGCTACTTCATGTTGTAGTTTGAGGCAGACTGCCAGCTTACTCATTGATTTCTCCTCTTCTACTTTGTTAACCTCTGGTGTTTGATCTCACAGTGAAATGATTCGACTCACTAGAAGAAAACTAGTTTAGCAAATGTAACAGAAACCAATAGCTATTTGTTGAATTGGTGAACTGAATCACTTTTAGCCTTTAATTAAAGGTGTACCAGAACTGGTGCAAAAGGGTGGATGGACAAGGGAGAGGCATCATTCATGTAGACTTGAGTTTGGAGGGCCAAGGTCTTCCCCTTTTAAACTCATGAGTTGTTCACTCACAAAAGAAACATGAAAGAACACACCATCTCTTTAACTGTTGGTGGTGATCCTATAGCAGCACTCCCCCCTTCCACCGGCCCCCCAGTTTCAGAAATGAAGAACTGCTGTTGGCAGTAGATAGTGTCTGTCGCCATCTTTAATTGTTTAAACCCATTTTATTTGATTTTAATTTTGATGGCTACATTTTTTTTTGTTTTCTGTAGGTAGAGATCTTGGAATATTTATCCTAGCATTCCTGGCTTTATAAAGGATTGAATGGGTTCAACCCTTTTTGCTAGACTGGTTTTCTAACTTTGCATAATGATCAAAACTGCATCTTAATAATCATTCAAAGTTACCAGGAAAAAACAAGTAAATTAATGTGACTTGTGTTCAGAACAGTTATGTTGGATTAGATTTCTAGCATAAAGAAGCCATATACTTATTTTTGTACCAATTAGCACTTAAGTTTTTAGAAGTTTCCTGTCAGTTCTGTAGCATTCAGGGCTGTAGGGATGTTTTGCTTCTTGCTATTTATTCTGTCAGCTCATACAGTTCTACACAAGATTAATTAGTGTTTTGATTCTTATACAGGTAGTTGTGTATTTTGGATTGTGAGTACAGCAGAAACTGTGTACGTCAGTAATTTCTCACTTAAAATAAATTCCTTTTTCTTTAAATAGCCCCCATTTTTCTTCTTCCCCTCCCGAATTTAACTAAAGGGCCTATTCCATCTGTTCCTTTTAACAGGTAAAGCATTATGAATATTGCCATTTCAGAAATCCAATAAGCAACTATATTAACTACAAGCTATGTTACCAGGTTTTTTGTAAGTACTAAGAAAAATGCATTATGAAATTCTAATCCATTATAATGGGATGCCGTTGAGGCTAAAAAAACCACAGCTGTAATAGCCACAAGATTGCAGGGTTTCAGAGCAATGAATAAGAGGACAAGGCAGCCAGCTTTGGCCTAGATAATTTGTTGAGAGGAAGTGGGGACTGACTGCAACAGTTGGACTTTTAAAACTAAAGAAGTGAACAGATTGTTGCTGAGCGGAGTTGTATACAGTGTATTTTTAAAATTAGTATTATGATAACTAAGTTGAGATCTAAGCAGAGAAGAAACTGTGTGCATACTTCCTGTCTGTCTGAGACATAGCACAAGTGCCTGCGGGTGGAAGAATGAGTTTTGACACACATCAGCACCTATCAGAAGTGGTAAAGCTGGTATTTCTTTTGCTGGAAAAGGATAGGGTGGTTTTCCTGATCACTTTGACTGGCTGTTGTATGGGGTATATGGGGTAATTCACAGAATCCTGAAAAGCACAGATAACTTTTCAGAAGTCTTTCCTGTTCTGCAGCTGCCTTTATCACAATATTTTGTTTTTAATTGTGGGAGTTCCTTGTGGATGCGGAATTTGAATGTGAATACCTATAGCCAGATTAGGCTTAGTCTGAACTACTACTTCGAATTTTGCTTGATCATTCCTTTAATGTGTATTTAGTAAGACTGTTGATTTAAAGCCTGGAAGAGATGGAATATTTATTTCATCCCTTGTGATCTCTTCAAGTAACTAGTTACACAGAATATTAACATCTTTTTTTAAACCTAAAAGCTCTGTTCATCCTGAAGCCATGGGATGTTTTAATGCCCCAGACAGCGTGATTTTAAAGAATCTCGCAATTGAATATTGCTGCTTTCCTACGCAATGGAAGAGCACTTTAGTCTGACACTGTAGTCCAAATCCAGTGAAAGACTGTAGCTAGCCAACCTGCAGATGTTTGTGATACTTCTCAGTAGAAGTAAGGGCACTGCAGAAGTCTCCTTTGTATTATGAACGTGCAGGCATATGGCACTGGATGCTCTGTCTGCTGGGCAGAAAGAGAATTAGTTAGGTAATGTTGGATGGTTAGCACAGAATTTACCTGCAAGCACCTCTGACTCGTTGAGGCATCCCATTTCCTTTAAAGTGGTTTACGTCATGGATTTGCAGTAGTCTAGATCCTCTTGCAGAGTGAGCTGGGTGCTTTGTTCAATAAGCCAAGATTCCCAGGACATGGAACTGAGAACTTTGAACTAGCTGCCTTTTCATCCAAGGTTTTAGTGTCTGGGATTGAAGGCAGCCAGCAGGCTAAGCTGGGGAGCCATCAACAGTCAGAACACTTGCTAGAGTTTCATGATACGGTATGTGCCACATTAACAGTCTGCTACTATTGAAAATGGAACATGCTGCCTGCTATTTCCTCCTCCCCTGGGGGACAGTTCTTGAGGAAAAATAGCCAAAAAAATAAATGGAACATGAGGCAATGTCATAGTTGTGCCAGAAAGGCAAATGTCATGCTGGAATGTTAAAGTATTATTTGAAAATTGTGTGAAATAATCCGTTTGCTTCTTGCAATCAATTAGGCCATACCTGTGTCCATTGTGGGGCACCAACTTGAGGAAATATCTGAGTTAATTAAATCAAACTCCAGACGAAAGCAATTAGAAATACAGGATGTCTTAAAAATAAGGCCTATAGGTAAAATTTACACAATAACTTGGGTTGGGTTTTTTTTTGGTTTTGAGATGAGATTACTCTAAGGAGTTGCATCTCTTGAAAGCTGCAAAGCAGATTCATGTGCAGTACTGATAAATAACAGCAGCAAGGAATATTTAGATGAGATATTATGGAAAACTGTGCAAGCACTGGAATATGTTGCATGCAGAGACTGTGGAATATTCACCATGGAATTTAAGAATAGATATGACAGACATCTGTTGTGAATATTGCAGCTAAAATGATCCTATCAAGAGGAATGGCATTGATAACCTTTTATGTGTAATTACATTTTTGTTTGTTTTTCCCAGGAATTTCATCCATCCTAATTGAATCTTTGATAAAGTGGTTAGATTATGTTGTTTCAGTCTCCTTTTAGGTATTTTCTAAACTAATTTTCATAGTTCTTTCTGAATGTCTTGTCCCTGGCCAGCAGTTTTAGACTGAATGACTAGGCAGCCGTTGAGGGAGCATGGCAGAGTTAAAAGTCCCCTCTCCTGTCTAAAATTTCTTGTGATGCTGTATTGAGTTAGCCATTTTATACTACTGTGCTTTTGGTAGACTCTTGTGTACAGTTAGCTATGTGCTCCAAACACATTTTGTCTCTAGAACCACAGTGCACACATTCTTAGTTCCTGAACGCTTAGATTTGCGTGTAGATTGGTTGTGCTTAATTTACTAAATAATCTGTCTTCAGGAGAGATTGATTCTTAATGAGAATAATGTTCCGTTTTCGCTTTTGTCACAAAGAGCATCTGTCGTCCGTTTAATAGCCAGCGCAGCTTTAAACCGTGACAACTTTGTTTTGTATCTACATTTTTTTGTTTCATATTGGTTGACAGTTGCGTGTAGCTTTGATCTTACTTTTGGTATTCCCCCATCGTTCTCCTAGTTAGGAACAGTGGCAAAAAACAAATCCAAAGGCTACACATGATTTTTTTTTTTTTTACCAGAGTAATTACACAATTTAATGTGTTATTCTGTTATATTTTTAACATGATATGAAAAAAGTCCTTTATGTTAAATTACAGATCAGCTACAGTCATGATTTCATACAAATATACAACATCTTAAAATAAATGCTTAGAATTTCAGAATAGAATTTTATCAATACATCTTAAAACATTATAAGACTAAGAAAATCATAGCTGTAATCAGTGAATTGACTTGGGTCAACGTTTGAGAAAACTCATTCTGCTGGCAAGTTTTGAATTAGTACGTCATCCCTTTAACTTTTTGTTCCAATCTAGGAACAAAAATAAATCCTCCCCCTTTTCTTTTCCAATAATTAGTTTGGAAAGTGTTGTACTAAGTATGGAAATAAACCAAGGCAAGATACTTTCTTTGGTATTTGCAGAAAAGGCAGTCATGGTTTATGGTCTGTTTTGGGTTTGGTTTTTTTTTTTAGGTTCAGTTTTTCAACGTGGTATGAATTTGCTTTTGAAGTTTTACACAATAGAAAATAGATTTAAAAATAGATTATAATAAACAGAAACTTAATATGCTACAATTTCAGTGAAAACACCAACATTCTTAGATAATGATCTGATTTTCATTTCTATTCACCGGTCCTGTTCTTGCTATCAGTTTTAGTATCTAAAAATATTGTTACATTTTTCTGTCAACCAAAATGACAGTATTTTTTTCAGTTATCTAGAATAGATTTGCTGTAGAATACAATTACTTTCACATATATAGATTTTCCTGTTCTGTATACTGTTATACTGAATTTTTTTAGAACTTAAGAAGAAGAAAACAATTATTAAATTATCTTCCACTGCAATTATCAAATTGTTTTTAAAACAGTGGAGTTTTTTCTCTTGAGATTGCATTGTTGATTTTTCAGACTTCACATAGTCCTATATTAGTCACTTCATTAGTTTGCTCAGGAACAGCCTAGACTGGTTTGTTTGATTAAACTATCAAATAATCTTTGTTCCAATCCATTTGGAACACAAGCATATCATTATCATATCATTCTTTTCAGTTCTTTGAAACATCCAAAGTTTTTCGTAGTGTAAGCAGCATCTCTAGACTGAGTTGTGGCACATTTTTAAAACTGAAGCAAGTTACCCAAGCCTAGTAATTTAAATAATGCTCCTAGGCATTATTTGAAGCTTTTAGTTGGAAAAAAGAGTATTTGTCAAGAGAAAGATTTAATCTAACTTATTTTGAAGTGCAAAACAGTTATCCAGGTCATACTTTTTACTAAATTATTTTACCTTCTAATAACAAACACATTATTGATTGTTTCCTTTTTTCTACTTTTTTTCTGCTTTCATACTCGAATGCATTTCGGTTCTTGTACTAAACACCTGAAATCTGAAAGAAGTCTTTCAAATATCTGTGACTAAAAGAGAAGTCTTAGTTGAGAAGCTCCTTATTTCAAGTTAATTATTACTTTTTTATATGTGTATATTTGTAGAACTTTAATGTTCAGACTTCGCTGGGAACATACCAAAGAAGTCTGACTAAAATTAATGAAGTTGCACCATTTGCAGTACTAAACTAAATAGTTTGACTATTTGGTTAAACCTTAGAGAAAAATTGCAATGTGGTAGCTATGGCAATGATTGACTTCAAAAAAGATTTTTATATTCAGGAATATAAACAGCAGGAGCAGGCGTTCAAAATACCTGTCCTTCGTGTGGTCTTTCAGCAATACAGAACAAGAGAAGAGACCTACAGAAGGAATTGTAAAGAATTGGCATTATTTTTAGAGAGAATGATCAGCACTTCTGGAGTGTTTGATTAAATAAAACATTTTATAGAGTGACATGCTATACTGATAGAAAGAATACAGATTTCCATTCTTAGATCTCAAAGTACTAGAGAAACATCAAATGCCTACTCACCTTTGAGTAAGACATGCATTAGCCCCATTCTGCAAACTTAAAAGTCGATACATGCGTGCTGGGTTGCATCATGGTGCAGGAAGTCTGTGACCAAATTAGCAACAGAATCAGAATTCAGTGGGTTTTATTCAGTGTGGTTGGGAAAAAAAAGTTAAATACTGTTTTTTTTTTTTTTTTTTTATCATAGTCACCTTTCTGAATTTGCTGTTTTCAGTGGGAAATGAGGTAATTGCAGTTTGGAAATGACCTTGCTCAGTGAATTTCTGGATGGAGAATCAAGTTGCTCTGACAACGATTAGGATAGATTGACTTATAAATCTTTTTCTTTGAGATCTTTCTCATTTTCTAAGTAGAGTTAAAAATATTTTTGTGATTCTGTATCCATCAACTTAGCATAGTTCCAAAACCAGAAATTTTAAAAAAGTCATGGGATTACTAGTTCCATACAAATTGAACTGTACACAGATAAGTAAAAATAACAAAAATCCATTTTGCATTGAAAACAGATACATTAAATAAAGGAAGTATTACTTGTTGTTAGTGAATTGAACCTCTTGGTTTTCGTCACTTGGTCCTTTATTATCTTAGAACCTGTAAATCCTTTCCACATAGCTCATTTTTATTCAGAGAGAAAAATCAGCTTTTGCACCTTTTCAGGTCCTTAAGAACTTTAAGTAAGCTAGGCACTGAACGGATCTGAGTAATTTGAAATAAAGAAAATATCCCCTTTGCACCTGTAGAGAATGCTAAAGCTGTCACAAGTTGGTTTGGTACTTCCAGACATCTGTCCACTAGGTTCTGGTAACGTCCATCTTTGGGGTGATAGGGAGAAGGGAAAGAGAAAAGGGAAAAAAAACCTTTTTGCCACAATTATATGCTGTATACTGTTTGCTTAGAAGACCAGTGAGGTGTTACGTGAAACTTCCTGTGGATTTTCAGTTGAAACTTGAAATAGGTTTCATTACAAGAAGACACCCCTCCCTTTTTAATTTAGAAATGTTCAGTTTGATCAAGATGTTCCTACCATAATTTTTATTTGTGGGCAAAATGTTAATAACACTTCCTTCAGAATTTTTAAAATTATTAGTTCTGCCTTTCTCTGAAATGTACAACTGTAACAAAACAAAAAAAAAAATCAACCCAAAATCTGATTTTTTCAACCACAAGAAAATTTGCCCAAAGCACACACGTACTCTTGGGCTTTCGTATGAACAATATCACTGTCCTTCATTCTATATTGTAGTTTGCAAGTTTCCAGAAAAAATCATTCTGTTTCTTGTTGCAGTGTTCTCATTTCTGGGAGATGAAAGATGGGGCAATAGATTTACTTTTTTTAAAGGAGTTTTTTATCTTCTGGGCTTCAGTCTTTGTTTCAGATGTTGCATTTGTCTCTGAGGAGTTACATGTCTCAGTAACATAAGGTTTGTAGAAAGGTTTTAGAAGTTTCTCATCTTTGTTGCTCTGAAAATACACGAGGAATGTATGTGAAATCAATGATACATGTATTATTATTTGCCAAATTAAGTATATTAAATGTGCTTCAAGCCTTCATTGCCCCAGAAGTTTTGGAAGGCCTGTTGAATGACTTTGGGGTGGCTGCTAATTCTGCAGGACAGAATGGGCATTTTAAGTTACTGGCTATGTGAAACTTTCGCCCTTCATTGGAAGACTTAACGACCCATCTGGTTTTCGGGTTGAAGTAATGGGGTATTATTGGTGGTTTTTCCTGCTAATTTGTGGGACTGAGGATGACTGTAATTGAAATAATCATGTATATGTATGCAGCGGTTCTGCTTGCAAACTGGGTGCTTCCATCTGAAGATGTTGAAACCATGAGAAAACACTTCCTTTGGAAAGGTAACTTGAAATTACTGTAGATGGTAGAAAAAAGTTTTGCCACTGTTCATCTTGTTTAATGTGTATGAGGAAAAAAATTAGATGTTGAGCCTTATGATGTTTCTGTTTTAAACTCAAAATTAATTTGGATGCCTGGTGGCGGGGGGTGGTGGTGTGTTGAATCTTTAGTAAGCTTTTTCTGAACCTCGGTCATTGAAAATAAACAGATGTTACATTTCCATTTAAAAACTCAACCAGTCCTTTCTTTTCAGTAGTTGTGGGATTGGTGGGGTTTTTTTCTTTGCTTCTTGAAAATCTTTCACTATTTTCTTGACTCAAGAGTCTCGTAGAGTAGATAAGAACTGAATTTTGAATGTTTTAATACAAGCTGAAATCCTGGCTTTTCAAACTTCGTATATATGAGAGACAAAAGGAATGTACAGACCCAGTTTTCTGTTTGCATATTACTCTGAAAGCGGTCCTGCAGGCTTTACTACTAAGCATGTCTGCTATGTTTCTAGATTGAATGCTTAATCTTGTTTCCATGTGGTTTACTTAGAACATCCTGTGTGTGATGCAGAGGAATAGAGATTAGGAGATAGAAATAATATATTCACACACACTGGTAGTAGACATGCTTATAGGCAAAGTGCAAGGTAAAGCAATTTTATCAGCTGCTGTACGGCATGACAGACTTTACAAAGGAATTTGAATAGAGTAATGCAGCACAGTTGAAAAAGGAGGTGTGAGGATGATTTCATCCCACGTAGATGGAAAATATCTAGTTGTCTAGAAAAACTGGAAAACTGACCTCTTTAACAGCCTTAAAAGGTCTGTAAAGGCGTGATGTTACCAGTTTAGATTGCAACATTAAAATGTTTATTCCAAAGTGCTCTCAAGGGGTCTGTGTGTATCCTCTCTTAGACTTGGAAGACCGGAACTTTTAATACCAATGTAAATGTGCGAATTCAGAAGATGTGCAGGTTGTTTTATGATGTGGGCATCCAGCCATTTATCAGTCCTTCCAAGTGTAATCAGCTCGAAGGCTGGAGCAGAACCCTTCCAGCAGCCCGCCTTGCCTGCCAAGGAAAACTCAGCCACTGAATTGGTGGAAATTGCTGACTGGTCACCTAGAGACTGCTTCGTATTTAAGTGGTAAACCAGCTTTTCAGCTGCGGCAGCCTGTGCTGCATATAGAAAATCCTGTCCATACACAGCAGTCGTGAATTGAGGTAGCAAAGAAACTATTCATCCCATTTCCATTAATAAAACAAAATTAAGTAGTAGTAGTAGGGCGGTTGCCCATTAGTTTGGATTTCCGAATGGGAAGTGCGAAACTGCAGGAAGTCCTTTTCTTTCTAAGCCTTCTTGCTCACCCAAGAGAATGCCATAAATTACTGAAGTTGTTTTTTGACTGCTGATTTAGGCTGTACAACGTAATACGCACGTTAGTACCGTTCCGGGGGAGCTGCGTGCGCAGCGACAGCGCGCAGGAGCCAAGCTTCCGGCGCCCGAGCCCGCGGCGCAGCCGGCCCTGACTGCGGGCAAGGCGCGCGCAGCCGCTTGCCGCTACCGCCCGCGGCGAGGCCCCCCCGCCGCCCCTCAGGTTCCCCGGGGCGAGGCGGGGCGAGGAGCAGGGTAGGAGCCCGCTACCAGGCGGAGCTTGGGGTCGGCTCTACCGGTGCTCGGTGCCGGTGGGGCAGGGCTGCAGCAGCGGCCGGCTCCGGGAAGCCCTGCGTGCAGCTTTACCCGGCAATCGCCTTAAGGGGACGAATTTAGTTTAACGGCAATCCGCGCTTAATCTGCCGGAGCCCCGGGCGCCTTCGGACAGCGCTCGGCGCCGGCTCGGGCAGCCAGAAACTTCTGGCAGCTTCCCGGCTCGGGCCCCTCCTCTTAAAGCGGCAGGGCCGCAGAGAAACTGCTGCCCGTCTGCGATTCTGCCGTCCGTAATGAGCTAAACCACTCGGGGGCCGTTTTCCTCCAGCAGCCTTATCGAAGCTAGAGCATCGAACCAGCCGCCTGCAGTTCGTTGGGGAGCTGCTCAGACTGCTGGTAGCAGTCACCACCCCACTTAAGCGAATGCTGGAGAAGATCTCACCCCAGTCTCTTTCTGAAACAGCCCTTCCGTGCCCTTAGCCTGGCTGCGGCCCCACGCTGCTGGGGGGGGGCAGGCCTCGGGTGCAACCCTCCACTGGTTTCCATCTGGAGAAGGATGTCCACCTCCCGTGGTCACCCAGCAGAACCTGCTCCCCTTCTGGTAGTAGGCCAGCCTCAGTCATTAATGCAAACAAAATAGCCATTCCTCATCTAAGTGCCTGGTTGGTGGGTGGTTTCAATGAGGATCTTAAGTACCAGTCTTCTGCCAGTTGTAAAATAAAACAAAAAAACCCCACAGCTTCACTTTTCCCTTTCTTCTTTTTCCTGTGGGAACTGAAGGATGTTTCGAGAGTGTATAAAGAAATGGAAGCACTGAGAGAGGAAATCTGGGGTGTATGTTGAAGCTGCTCTGAATGAAAGAAGTTCATGATCTCATAAATGAATGATGGCATGTGCTGGGCGTACTTTTCAGTTTTCCTGTTGAACAAAAGTTTATTGATGGTTTTATGATATGCTACTGAAAAGGAGATTATTATTTACAAATTATAAAGTGCGGGAGATTATGTTCAGATTACCTTGTGTTTAAAAATAGAATGAAGGCTGAGACTGCAGCCCAGAGGTTTGGAGACAGCAACATATAAGACTACTAGAGGTGTCTCTAAATGAAGTCTTTAATAATTTTAAGAAGCTCAGAACTTTTATTGTAGAGAGTAGTCCAACACTGTGTCTTCTTTTTCCCCTTAAAGATTGTTGCAGTGCTTGTTGAGATAATTTCAATATACTTGTAATACTTTTTCCAAGATTACTGAATCGTGTTCTCGGATTTTAGGCTCATTTTAACATACTATTTTTTATGGCAATCTGCACTGAAAAACAGAAAGAAAAGAGAAAAACAAATCCTGCCAAAGCATGTCAAAATTAAATAGGCAAAGATACATTCACTCTGATTGTAAGGGTGTGTATTAAATGACGAAAGCACAAAGCAGAGAAGGGATAACAGAAAGGTAAAAATAGCTGTATACTTATCTTTTTTAATCTCTATCTAATTTGGGTGGAATTGAATAAAACCTGCTTGAGAACAGGTGACTTATTTAGAATTGGTGAAAATGACAAAGTCGTGGTAAGGATTGTCTGAAATTAATGCCAGACTTCGATCATTACTGATTACTTTTCTAGTTTGCATTCTCTATTATGCATCACATCTTGCTAGTAGTTTTTAACTTAATCACTTTAAGCTGATGCTATCAAGAATGCGGGCAGTATTTTGAAAATTTCCATTAAGTGATTTGGGAAAAAAGCCCACATAATTTGTGTTTCAATGGAATGATAACATTGCAGAAAAATTTCCTGTATGTATCTACTGAAGATTTCGCGTGGTTATGTGAAAATGTATAATGATTCGTAGTGGTGATTAAAGTATAAATTTTCCTCTCAAAAGCCACTCCAGTACTGTATTTTTAGTAAACATACCTACAGTGGCAAGCAAACAGTCCATATGTTTGCTATTCTTTGAAATAACTCTATTTACAATGGTAAATATTAACTAATTCCAGTGAAAGAAATTAGTTATTGTAAAAGCAACCCCAGGAGATTTAGGATAGAGATTGAAATTAACTTGTGTGGTAGTAACAGAAATCCGTTTTTACAGATACTCTTTCTTCAAATGAATATTCTTTTTGGAAGAAGCTTTTAAAAATAAACCAGAATAGTGATACAGTAATCACTAATGTTGGTAATTATACTGGGATCATTTGGGATCTGTCTGTCTCATTAAAGTAATCTCAATATTCCACGCATTCAAGTTTGGAAGATCAACTGTCATGAAAGACTATCAACGTTGTAGTGCTGAAAGAGTTTCTTCACTAAAGAGTGGGAGAAAGCAGGAGGGATGCTCCCCTTTTTAGAGCTTTACTGACTTTACGAGACATTAGATCACTGCAGGAAGTGGCCACTACTTAGTACACTCTCCTGAGAGTACTAAGAAAAACCAAGTTTATCACCGTCTGAGTCCCTATTTCAGCATCCTTCCAGGTGTGGCAAGAGAAAAGCTTGCAGCGTGCCTTGAAGGCAAGTACATTTACAGTGTTAGACAAGCAGGGAGGGAATGAATTTCAGAATCCCAACATTATTTAACAGATAACCTCGTTAATCTCAGTTGAGTTTTGTTGTTGAGTCTGGAATCGGAAGGGATATGTGTTAATGGATATACTACTACCAGAGTAGTATATCCTACTACTCTGTATGCAGTCACGCACCATTCATGCAGAGAGAGAAAGAGAGGGAGGGATTCATTAGAGCATTCATGTTTCTGATGATCTTAACGAGTGCAGGTTGATAACGGTGTTCTAGTATTTTGAAATATGTTCTGTTACCTGGAAATGAGAGGTAGGCTCAAACAGAGCCAAGGTAAAAACATCATTAATATGGAGTTAACAGTGTAGCATCTTATGTCTCTCAGTTTCAAGGTTTGCGAAATCTAAATTTCTGAAAAATCATGCATTGAAGCATTCAGATATATACTTGCAGGTATTGGAGCTGGGAACAGCTGGTGGAAATGACTTGATGCTGAGTGCAAGCACCTCAGTATCATGTAGTAGCTGAGACCTGTGAAAGAGATTATCTGTATATTCTTGCCATACAGAGCATGGATGTGCCAGAGTTGCCTCTTGTAAGCTGCGTTTGAATCTGCAGGGGTGCGGAAACATGATGTGCACTTAGATCTCTCTTCCCAGCTCTTGCTTGGGGTTGCATGGAGCCTTGCAGCTTGTGGAAATGTACGTCGCTCCTGTCGCTTCTCACCCTCTGCCTTCTCTCCTCTGACCCACATTCTGTGGAGTGGTAGGTGGTTCAGATAGCTAGAACACCCGTGCCTTCCACAGGGAGAGGCTGAGTGAGAGAAGATAGACTACCTTTGAAGGGACAGAGCCTTCATGAGCTCACTCTGCTACTAATTGGACCCAGGTTCTCTTACCCCCAAACCCACTTATTTCCCTCCTCTTCTATTTCTTGTTTCCCTGTTTGAGTGTCACCTTTTCCTCTGTTGCTTGTTACAGAACCTTATCTTTTGTCTAGGCCCTTCACCTTTGTTGTGTGTTTGTCCTAGCATTACTCTCACTGTACTCTGCCCTCGTGGTGAGTGCCCATATATACAATTTACTTTCTTCAAAAGTGAAAAAGCAAAGTCTCTGCAGAGTTGTTCTAATTACTAATGAAAAATGAACCTTAATTATTGGAGGGAAATAAACACCAGTGTCTTCATGAGACTCGGCTTGAGACAATTAAAGGAGAAGGTAGAACACTTGGTTGGCCTTCACCATTGCAGTAGAACTGGCCATCTGCTGTGTGTTCAGATGGTTCAGATGGTGCAAAGGTTGGAGGCTTATGTCGTGCTTGTTGCAGACAACTTTAGTATCAGTTACGTATTTATGGTAGCCGTTGTACGAGCGTAGTGTTGTGTTCTGTGTTTCTACTAGTGTGATACACATATGCTGTCAGGTTAAGTTTAATTGGGGTGTTTTGTAATGCTCTGGCCACAAAAGCTAGCGAGATCACAACAGCTATATTGCCAGTGGCCAGTAATTAAAAACCTGTTGTTTTCCCTTCTGTTCCAGGCCATTGATGAGCCTCCGTATCTCACAGTGGGCACTGATGTGAGTGCAAAGTATAGAGGAGCCTTCTGTGAAGCCAAAATCAAGACAGCAAAAAGACTTGTCAAAGTCAAGGTATGTGGTTTTCCTGCAAATACTTTCTGGGGTGAAAAAAAAAATCAATGTTCAAAATAGCACGACATGAAACTTCTTTATAGTCTCAAGACAATTAAGGGGCTACCCTTTCCTTGGAAGCTGGCAGTGCAGTCTTTGAAATAACAGCAAGCTTACTTTGTTGGGAGGAGTTCCCCCTACCCCCACGCAATTAAATATGTTCTTTCAGTGCTTTTTCATCTGCTTATATGCAGTATTTGTGGCCTTCGATGCCATAGGCTGACCTCAAAATACGTCAAATGTGTGTTTATGTATGGGAGAATGTTATCAAAAAAAGAGATAAAACTCCTCAAAGTAGGTTTAATATGGTTTCTTTTACTTTAGGAGGACAGGTCACTGCTATTTAGCAGTGGCAACTAGATAATGCTTCAGGAATAAGGTGAAACCCTGCTGTCTTCCAACAAAGACTTGGCATATTGAGTCCTACAGAATAGCAAGCAGGGGATCTCACCTAGTCCTTGTGATGACTAGTTAATGACTGACTGAATGAATATAAGCTACATGCAGTACAACTGAAAATTGTGGTGAAGGAATTGAAGAGATACATTTTAACATCCCTTGGAAATCTAAAGCATCATTTCTAGAAATAAAGAGAACAATGTTTGGGCTTGGTTTTATTACATAGTAAGTCTACGCTGCAAAATGGCCTTATATTTCTGTTTGGATAATGTTGCCCTAAAAGCTTCTAATCTGGGAGCAGGTACTATTTTTCTGCTCTGCCTCTTAACCTCATGCAGAAATATAACAGCAAGGATCAAAAGCACTTATGAAAAATAAATTAGATTGTTGCTCTGCCACAGAGTTATAGTGGCAGAGTATTTTTCTTGTATTTACTGTAAATATAAGTGAAAATATGTGACTTGTTTGTGGTGATAACCTGTCATTGAAGAGCCTCCATTATAAACTGTCATGCATTCCTTGAATCTGCCCTCATGCTGCTTGAATCTGCTATGGCTGGTTTTTGCCTATAGTATGTATGAGGGAGAGGCCTTTTCATTTCGTTAAGTCTTAACTCTTAACAGCATCAGCTAGTTTATGCTTCACAGCACCATTGAGTTTAAGCAACTATTAGTATTGAAGCTGTTAAGTATCAGTGTTTAAGTATGGGAATTGTGTTGTGCCTACATCGGTAAAATCTTAACTTCTTTCAGCTCTGTAGAGGGTTTTAAGCCCACCTTCTTAGATGGCCACTTGCACTTAGGGTTGTTTTTCATTGATAAATATTTTCTCGTGGGTTTATTACTTGCAGTTTGGTCACTGCAATGTTTTGCAGAAAGGTCTTGAAATAAAATGTTACAGAATTTTTACTGTGAGTTGTTTGTGGAGGCTGTGCCTAAAGCCTTGTGGATTCAAGTTTGTGTGTGTGTGTCTTCATTATTATTGTATAGCTTAGGGCCGTTAAGCTCCAGTACTGTTGTTGCTTTGTAGAGTAATGTGATTTGTGGTTGAGTTTTTTGTGTGTTTGAGTGCAGTAGCAATATCTGTTTACGTTGTCTTTCCTCCACCAGGAACGTAGATTCGCTAAACTTAACAGTGACCTCTTGATTTTCTCTCAGAATCTTTTCAGCTCTTGCTGGCACATGCAGACTTTTCACAGTATAAGCTCTAACTTGTATACTTTGGAATTTTGGTATTTTTTCTTCTGCATTTGTTTTCCACTTGTTTAACAGTTTTTTTTCTGGCCCAAATGTATTTTATGCCGTAGTCTTCTAGAACTACTAGAAGAAAAGGAAAGTCAGTTAACTTCATGACATCAATTTTAGTTTGAAGTTTTAATTTAAGTTTTATAACTAGATGCTCTGTTGAGAAAGGAGGATGGCAACAGATTTTTTTCAATGTGGAGTATGTAATCTTCAGGCAAGTAAAATACATTTAATTGTATCTTCTTTTATCTGCTTTCTTCTGTCGAATACTGCTTCCTAGAATATTTTGAGAGATACCTTCATAATAACTTTTCCATTACCAGTATAATTTAATAACTTTATTCAGTTTAACACAAGTGCTATGTATTTATTATTTCAGTATCAACAGGTACTGTATTTCACAGCTTAGTAGTCTTTGGCAGGTTCTGTACATGGTACAGACTTTTACACAAACAACGTAACTGCTTTGCACGCTTTGTCATGGAAAGCAGTAAAACTTAAGATTTGCCTGGACTTGTGAAGTGTTGAAGGCAGTACAAATTTGACTAAAGGGCAGAACTTTTGGTGTTAGAAGAGTGGTAGTCCACTTCATAGTATCTGTTAGAGCTTTTCTCAGAGAGCTATTTAAGCCAGTTTGTTTTGACAAGTGTCTCCTAATAGTAAACAATTACCACCATCATCCACACCCACTTGTATTTGGGGACCTTCCACAGAAGTTTCAGAAGAAACCGTTTTCTGTGGAGGTCTTGATTAAACAGAAACTAGTGAAGCATCTACTGTGTAGAGCCTACCAGGACTGTCTTTTCAGGATGGTGAAGAAAAGCGAAATTCCAACTGAACTTAAACAGGCTGATGATGTGCTGAATGTCCTAATCCTTTGCCTGAGACAGAAAGGATTCACGCTGACCAATGCTATGGGAATTAAAACCAACACTTAACAAATACTGACATCACTTTTTCTCAGCTTCAGGAAAGGCCAGTGGTGTCACACTGAGTTTGGAGTTAGAATATTTCTGTTAATAACCAGTATTTTTTTGAGTATGTGTAAATATCTCAAGAAGCAAAACCTGTTGGTATGAAAAATCTTCTCCCTGAAAAAGAGTCAAAGCCCCAAGGCATCTTTAAAAAGAAAAAATGTTCTGGAATACACAATAGCAATTTGCTTTGTTTACCTTTCATCATAGTACATTGTGGCTGGCTCATAGTTTTGGATAGAGCTCTTTTTTGCTGTAGAATACACTTAAGATAATTACAGAAAGTAAATAAAAACAAATGTCTCTAAATCAGAATTGATAGACTGGATATTTCATATGAGTCAATAGTGACCACAGGTTTCAGGTTACTTTGCATCCGAGCTGGGCTTCTGATTTCTAGATAAATCCTCCAAAAAGAGAGAAATAAATATCTGTATCTGTCAGGCTGAAATTCAGAAGGGTAGTCTTTGCTCAGTCAATTCCCCAGCCTGAATCCTTTGTCTGGCTTACTAAGTATGATTTGGTCCGTCTGGTGGACAGAAAGTGTTTGCCATCAGTAGGTGGGATGATGCAGCTCTAAAAAGAACATACTTTCACAGCAATATGTGGTTCTAACAGAAGATGGACTGTTTTGTGAAGTAGCACCTGGAAGGCAGTAAAGCATTTTAGTGCATTTGTTTTCTACTCAGCCAGTCAAGGTAGACTCTCCTTAGTCCTAGTTGTAGGTACTGTTCTCAGCTGTTTGCTCCTTTCAAGGTTTACGGTACTCCTTAAACTCTCCTCCTGAGGAGACTTAAGTAGGAGAATTGGTGTTACAGAATGCTGTTGTTCTGAAGGAAGTTCTTCCATTGCTGTGTGCTATGGAGAAACTCTGAACGATAGCGAGAACATAATCTTGGGTGCACTCGTGAACCAAGTCCTCAGATTTAATGTAGGATTGCTGTAGTTGAGAGATACTATTACACGGCTGAATCTCATGTTACATTCTTACTTATTGTGAATATTAAATAAAACATCGTATACTTAGGACAAGCGAGTATGTTCTGGTGAACATTTGAACATCATTTGTGTGTGTTACAAAATGTACCTATGTACATAAAATGTAATGCCAGAAATTTCTCAGTTTCTCCGGATTTTAAAACCAGAGTGGAAATAAAACTTCAGGTCTAATTGATAGGAGGATTCTGTGACTTTCAGTGTGACCAAGTTAATTTTGAGTGATGAATGATGAATAACCATAGCATCTGATACAGATAACTTAATCATAAGTTTGAATTTCCAGACCTTTTTTTTTTTTTCTGGGGACAGCATATGTAGGATTAAAGACACAGCCAATGACATGGGAAGATACCTTGGAAATACTTACAGGATTTACTTACTCTGGTTTTGGAAGACTGAATTCAAAGTTAGCTGTCTGTACATTTGCTTCCAGCGGTGTGTAGGCTAGGCTGACGTGAAAGGCTGTTTGGATTGTTCATTTTGTTTAGTTGACAGCAGTGTCCTGTACTTTTTTTGTGTGAGTCTTTCAGCTGTGAGGGAGGGAGATGCACTTTAATAAGCAAAAGCAAAAAACCCCATGATACGAGGTTAGACGTAGGCGTGCTAAAACTGTTTGATTTCAGAGCATTGAAATATAAATGTTTCTTAAAAATTATTTATGCTCAGAAGTCTTGAAACTCTCCTTTCTTGGTGAATAGTACAATTCAAATCATTAAGATGACTGCAGAAATCGTTTTGAGCCATTAAACATTGTTGGTAAACTGTTGTTTGTCACTTCCTTTAGATGGTTGTATTCTGAAAGGAAAAGTATTTTAGAAGTTTTAATGACTAAGAAATCATCTACTCATATTTGTAAAATACATGAATGAAACAGATTTCAGCAGGTGGAATGGTTATAATGACTAACTGTAAGATGAGAGTAAGAGAAGGGCTATTGACATCTGCACGTGCTTATGCTGCTTGATTGTATCAAGTGATTGTCAGTTATATTATGTTTTTTAGGTAACTTTTAGACATGATTCTTCAACAGTGGAAGTGCAGGATGACCACATAAAGGGTCCCTTAAAGGTAATAAATTTGTTTTATATTTTGCTAACACTTTGAAAAGCATTCTTTTGCAGTATTTGACATAAATGCTTATATGCGGTATGGGGTGAAAGTGTAAGGTTCAATTTGTTACACAGGCCAGATAGGATCACGAAGCATAAAAGGTAACGCAGCAAAGCTAGAGTTAATATACTCGTCGTGTTGACCTTTTCCTTTGTAGTTAAAGGGGATGCAGCATACAGGCTGATGCAAGCCTCTTTGTTCTTTTTGGCCTTAAAGCTAGGAAGTTTGGCTGGTTCTGACTTTTAGTCAGTATTGTTTTCGAAAACTCAGCTGGAGGATTTGATGGGCAAGCTCTTATACAACAGAATGACATCACTGAAATTGGTTCGTGTTCCCCACCTGCTGGCAGGAAATAATCAGCTCAGCTAGTTGGCGTATTTTAGAGGAATGAAACAAAGTTTTGAGAGATAGAAATATATCTAAGTGAAACTGGAAAAGTATGGTATGTTTAACACAGAAATAGGTAAGAAATTAACTTTGTTTGCTAAATATAGAAGCGTTAACTTCATTGCCTGTTTTAGAAGCTTTCGGGTGCTAAGGGGCTTTTGTATTTTAGGTAGGAACTGTTGTGGAAGTGAAGAATCCAGATGGAACATACCAGGAAGCAGTTATCAACAAATTAACAGATGCAAGTTGGTACACTGTAGGTAAGAGAAATAGTTTTGTACTTGAATAAATCTTACAACTTAAAAAGAAGCCTGTGACCTGGACATGTCTTAAGCATGGTGAGAGAGATTTTTTTGAGATGCTTAGGTATTCTAAGTTTGTATAAAAAAAAAAGAAAACTAATCTTATTTTGGGTTTTTATAAAAAACTGTACCCGTCACAATGTGAAATTTGGACTCCAAATAAAGACCTAGTGAAGTACTCTGTAATTGGTAATAGCTTCTTAGATATTTAATACACTATTGTTAAATGTTCTGAAGCAAACTATGTTGTCATACTTCCTTAAAAAAGGAAAAGAAATGCTTTTAAAACACAAGTTGCAATACTTTTTTCGCTACTCTCAGACTTAGCCCTGATAACAGCTGATGTAAAAACAGACATATCTTTGTTTTTTAAAAAAAGTCTTTTCCTGTTCGTTTTTCCTATTTTCTAATGTGACATTTCAGACTTCAGATGATGTATCCGCATGCCCACAAGCAAATGCAGGGGTTTTTTTTAAGTGTTTTTTTAAAGGCTTTATATACATGGCTTTGCTCTTTGATGGTATGTAGCAGTAGATTAATCTGTCTTGGGGGGAACTGGTCAACCATAGAATGATAACATATTCCATCTGTGCACAGATAGTTGTAAAGGTACTACAGCAAATGTACTGATTCGTGAGAAACTGCGTATTCCTCTTCTTGGCAGATAACTCGGACATGGGAAGACAAAGACCAGGTCTTGAAAGAGCCTTAGCAAGGCTTAGTTGTTTTGAGTTATTAAGGGTTGTTACTGATGAAATGATATCGAACAACTAGGGAAAGACTGATTTTCCCTAGTCATAGTCCTTTTAGAAAGGAATAGAGCTGTAAGGTTAGATAAGACCTTCCAGATAATTGCTCTAGAACATACATCTATTTTCTTGTTGGAGAATTAGAATGTATGAGTAAAGGGGAGACCAGGTTAGGATGGTGTGAAACGTGAGATATAAAGATAAGAATTAACATTACAGATGGTGTTTTGGTAATTAATATAGAAGTGGATCAGATATGAGGGCATTTAAGAACAAAATGGTATAGCTGGTGTTATATGTATACTTACACTGTAGTTCGCATGAGGTTAGCAGTTCAGCTAGAATAGTAAGATAGCAGTCCATGCAGATTAGATTTTGAAGGTAGATGTGATGGAGTTGCAGTCTGTAAATCACAGTAGATGACTGTCAGAAGTCCTGAAGTTGTGAAATAGGAAGAGGAGATATAAGAGTTGAGACTGAAAACCATGTTTTGTAGATAAAAGTAGACAAAAGCATGTTGACCTTGCAGAATCAGTAAAAGTAGCACAGCGGCTGGCTGTATAATGCAGNATATAAGAGTTGAGACTGAAAACCATGTTTTGTAGATAAAAGTAGACAAAAGCATGTTGACCTTGCAGAATCAGTAAAAGTAGCACAGCGGCTGGCTGTGTAATGCAGTTTGAGAGAGAAGTGGCTCTGGCAATGGATGATTGGAATAATCTTTGTCAGGAGGACGAGTGGAATGAGACTGAAATTATCTTCACAGACAGTGATGACTTTGCAGATCTGAGTGAAAGTCCTGCTTTAAGAGATAGTTGCCATTTACCAGATTTCAGAATTAGCACACATCTTAACCAGCAGTTGTCTAATGTTGTCCTAGCACTTGTTGAGAAGCATCTGATTACTTGATATTGTTAATGGTTTTGTGAATGAAGTTACTATGATTTACTTTCCAGAAGTTGTTACTTAAGACCATTAATGCCTCTGCAGCAGTAGCACCTAGAATTTAGAGGACTAACCATTTTGGGGCTACTTGAGAACTTCAACACCACAATATGGGCAAGGTTGCTTTCAGAGCATCCCTGTCTGTCTTATATTCATAAGATGTTGTCTGAATAGAAATTGTAAATCAGCTTGTTTATATGTCTTTTTTGGTGCTGCTACTTCCCTACCAAAGGATAGAAACTAAATTAAATTAAAAAAACCCCAACTAGTATAGCCTTTTAAAATTAGTATAGCACCCGTGAAGTGTCCTTAGTTTGTCTGTCCTATAAAAATTACTCAAAAAGCTCAAGGTACTCCAGTCCTTGTAACTACATACTGTTTCGTCAATCATATAAATGTGTCTTTGGAAGGTTTAAGTGACATTTTTTACATTTAACTGTGTGTTTACTATGGGAAAAAAAGTTGTAGGATTGTTTGCTTTACTAAAAATGCAGAATTATGCATGTTCAAAAGTAGTCTTATCCTCTTCTGCACTTTTTTTTTGTCACTATGTGGCTTTTTCTCAGAATTCAATGTGGTTTTATTTACATTGAGTTGTCTGTGTTTTTCCTTTTCCTTGCAGTTTCAGAATAGGTGTTTTTAAATGCATTACACTCCTGTATGTTTGCTTGGTAGATTGTTTTGAGGATGTTCCATTAGAGTAGAATGTCATATGCATTACAGCTGTATGTGCTGTGCTGGCCACACTAGTCTTTCAGGGAAGTGAAGCTTTTCCTCTGAATGTATTTGTGTTGTGGAACAAGATTAAGAATCCCTCTGGCACGGAAGAGGCCACAAGCAGATTACCACATAGGACACATAATGTGGCTGCATACCTAGCTCTGAATAGGTTTACCTCTGTTGTAGTCAGCTTATCCCTTGAAGTGGATAGGGTTTGTTTTTTTTTTTTTAAAATCTCTCGTTATGTAAGGAGACTGTTAATTAACACAAACTGAATTAGGAACCTGCTGCCTTCTATTTCACTTAACCAAGGGAGGGGGCCAACAATTATGTGTTGGCCATTTGAGATGTAGCTCCAAATCTGTATGTTTTCTCTTGTAGTTCTTGCCCTTGCTGCTTTTCAACAAATTTTGAAGTGAGAGATGTGCATCTGTAACTGATATTTTATCACTAAACAGTACTCAGCAGTTACTGTAGTATAAAACACATACTGGAGAATAGTAGTCACAAGGGGAAGTTTGTTCATCAACAGTACTGAATTTTATATAGAGAAGAAAAATTCTCAGAACTAGGTAAAAGTTACTTTCATATTGAATAAAAACTAGTCAAGAATTTTGATGTACTTTGTTGCTTTTTGTGTATTTTCATTTAAATTAGTAAATGTTCAGAATAGGTATAGCAGCCACTATCTGAAAGTGAGACGTGGCTGAAAATTAATCTCTAATCTTGCCAGTCATCTTTTGCTGGTTGACAGCCGTTCTCCCAACACTGTTGTTTTGACTCTTGTTTGTGAAAGAGTTTACGTATTTTTAGTTTTCTACCACACGATTGAATTCTAATGAGACTGACACAATTGGACTCGTCAGTACTGTTGATGAACAGAAGATAAGATTTGAGCGAAGGTGAAAGAGACATGTTAGGAAATTGCTGAAACTTTTAATGTAATATTTTAATCTAATCTTGAGTTTGTTTCCGTGCCCACAAAAGTCTTCAAGGTCACTGCAGTATGGGGACAAGAATATAACGGTTATCACTGCTGGGGAAAGGAGAGGAGTTCAGTTCTTGTCTCACTGAGCAGCGCAAGCATAGCCTGGGAGTTAGAGCTTGCCACTAAGTTTTCGCGCATTGAGTACCTGTAGAAGACTTGACAAAAGCTTACTTTTTCTATGACCAGTTTATCAGCTTCTGAAGATCCCACCTTGAATGTGTGCTGTGCATTTCAAGATTTAAAAGGATAAAATATGTAGCTGAAGCCTATTGTATTATGAACTTGTTTCCAGTTGACCTAGCGATGGCAGAGGTAGCAGAAAGTCTAGAACCCAGAGGCTCCACAGTTCTCTCACTGCAACTGGTCTCAGTGATTGTCTGGACTCTGACAATTGTCATCTTGCTTAGCCTCGTATCACTGTTGCTTTGTAGTGCAGAATGAAGTCGGTAAAGAAAGATGTTGAACTTTCATATAACATGAAACTGTAACTTGTTTCTCAAAATACCCATTTGTGTTTCTCCATAGTTCGCATAGCATCCATATGAATATTGTAGGAATTCTGGTTATGTAATAGTTCTGTAAAAATTGAAAATGCTTGAAGAATAGTTTTTCAGTTCTAGCATTTTGTGTCCTGATCCATGAATTGTCTGCTCAACTACTGATTACTTAAGATTCCATTTAACGTATGCAAGCATGGAGTAGCTGTGGTAAGACAACAGCTTATACATTTGGTCAACTGTGCAAAACTGGATATGCAGCAATATCCAGGTACAGCTTTGTTTTAAAGCCTGACACCTAAATGAATCACTTACTGACATCCTGGTTTAAAAAAAAAATAATTTTTTCTTTTCTTGCCTCACCTCTTACCTGGCGGCAGTATTTGATGATGGTGATGAGAAGACGCTTCGACGCTCTTCCCTGTGTTTAAAAGGGGAAAGACATTTTGCTGAAAGTGAGGTAATTGAAGAATTTTTATATGACAACTTTTTATTTAGAAAAATTTAAGTTATATTTTTAGTACCTCAGTCTTCAGTATGTTATGTACATCCATGCTACTAAAAATGGGGATTATGTAAAATACAGTCTACAGGGTCTGGCTTATTCTTTTTTTAAATCAAGAAATACAATTAAATTTCACCAAATTGTGTAAGTTAAGAAACAAAATCAGCATTTTTTATTTTTCATTTTAATATTATTAATGGTTCACAGATTGTAGATCACACAAAAAGCTGTGATCACACAACTACTTTGCTTATATAAAAAATTACCTACAAGTATTAACTGGAAAAAATCAAAATATGGTACATGAAAAATTAGCGTACATCTTTGGACATAATTAAGTTGTGCTGGATTTTAGGTAGGTGATCAAATCTAATTTGTAGTACCTGATAAACTTGAAAAGATCAGTACTTTTCTTTTAAAAGGCAAATTGTAAGTTGCTGTTACCTGTTAATTTGAAGACAGTTATGATTTGGAGCTGGTTCGTGTCTTAAAGGTGGCTTGCATATTAAAGTACGCAGACATTTGTAGGAAATTTTAAATAGTTGAAATTTCAGAATGAGCGTTATTCTTTCTTACTGTGTAAGACAGTCTAGACTGGGTAGATTTATGTAAACATATTAACTTGGTGGAAAGCTACTGAAGACAGGGGTTTTTTTCTCTACATAAATATGCTTTATTATGGTAGTCAGATGAGCTTGTTGTCTGCTTACTGCATTCTTGTGAAGGTTCAGATACCTTCTAGAATCCTAAGTCAGGATTAAACACATGTAAAGAAGGGACCTAATTAGATGCCTAAATCTGAGTTCAGAAATGAGTGCCATAATTTTAAAGATTCTGTTGTTTGTTCGATTAGATCTTTGTTGTTATTATGATCAGCAGTCCTGAAAATTAGATGGCTTCTGTTCCATAAGTACTGTTTTAATATGGTTTCAGGAGTATTACTTTATAGTAAACAGGCTTAAAATTTTAGTGTATATATATTGCTTTTGGCCCATTCGGCTGAATGAGAGTAATTTCAGATTATTTTGTCAGATTCAAGGAAACCTTACATTCAGGTGCCTCCTACTTTTTAATTTATCATCATTCTTACTGTCTTAGCTTTTGATGTCTTGCCAAAAGTCACTGACACACAATTCATTGTCACCAGCCCTCAATGAAATGTATGTTGTGCACTTCTAGTATTTACCACACGATTGCATAGCTACTCAGCAGGGAAAATTGCATCTTCAGTTTCTTCTGTAATTAGACCAGTGCCACACAATTGTCTTGTTCTGATGTTGCTTCAATTTCATCTCCGACTTCCGAAGTGTGTGGGATGTTTTAGGGTGTCCAGCACAGCCAGAAGTAATCACATATTTACTTTAAGATTTTAAAAGCCAGATTTATTGTCTCTGTGTCTCACAGAGAATGTTTTCTGTCATTAGTTCTGTCTGACAGAGAATTCTTCTGAGATTCTTGTTGGTGTTTCGCATTTAAAAATTCATACACAACTCAGAAGTGTAATTTGGAGGACTGTGTTTACTTTGGAAGGCTTTATGCCTTCTTTCAAAGAACAAGTGCCTATACAAAAAATTCTGTGTACCAGGAGCCTTCAAATCTGAAATGATTATCTCTTAAACAGATAACAGCAGCCTTAGGGAAAGCAGATCTCCTTCTTTTGATGCTTTAGCATTCTCCCTGAATGCAGAAAGTTGGTTCTTTCTCTCCCTCTCTCTTTGTTTTGATGCTAATACAGCTTCAATTAGCACCTTCTCAATTATCAGTGTAGCAACCTCTTTAAAATTGTTCTACAATCTTTCTCTCCCATATCAAATTATGAATTACTAACAAAAATACAATTAACTTGTCATGCTTGCTGCTACTGAGTTATCTTACAGTTTTATTCATAGAGGATCGGTGTTCATTTCTAAGTAGATGATTGAGTGTTTAATCTGATGATGGGACAGGCAGAAAATTCATACTGTGGAGATGGAGTATCCCAGCTCAGCAGAATACCTGATACTTAATTCTCTGTGTTTTAGTGATCCAAAGGCAGGACTTATGGGAAGAATTGTCTGCACATGTTGGACAAAAGTTAATTATTTTGAGATGGGGAGGAAGTGTTGAAAAACCCTCAAACCAAAACTTATTAGTAAAGTAAAACCTTTACATAAAAAGTAAAGCAGTGATGTGTCTGCTGTCCTTCTGTATTTCTTTTGTTCTGAGAAAGTCTCTCTATTGACAAAAGGTACTTTGACCAGATTATACATACTTACGGTTTGGAGAAAAACTTATGCCAGGTTTTTTATATGATTTTTTTTCATTTCAACAGACATTAGATCAGCTTCCACTCACAAATCCTGAACACTTTGGGACTCCTGTTATAGGAAAGAAAACAAACAGAGGAAGGAGATCCAATCATATGTAAGTTTAGTATCTTTATATCTGTGCTGTCTCTACCCAATAGTGAAGATTTCAGTGTGTGTGTGGGTTTTATTAGTCTTATGTTCAGGCTTCTCGTACTCAAAAACCAGGAAGCTATATGGAAAGTGTTGTTCAGCACTCAGACTGAAAGTTGGTTTTACCTGTATTGTTGCATGCAAGAATTAAAACAAGTCTTCATGTAATCAGTAGTTAAAACAGTACTGGATATAGGTAAGAGGTTTTTTCTTGGGTTTGTTATTTAAGTAAAAAAAGAAAGTGGCATACCAAGTGGTGGTAATGTGTTCTTAAGCTATATTCAGAAGCTTCTCTGTAGTAAAATACTAGTATTATAAATGCGTTGGACTCAAACTAAAACCGTTACAATGCAGTCTTTGTCCAGCTGATACGAAGTCTTTGTAGAAGGTACTGGAATCCCAATGCAGACCTTAGGTTTCTTATTACAAGGTCTCTGATGGGCTTTTAGAAATAGGTGAACAATATTACGGTTTGCGGCAAAACTTACTGATGGAAAAACAAAGTTCAAGGCTAGTGACTTGATTTCCTGGGTGCCAAAATTCTTGGTCGTTGTGATCTTAAAAAAACCAACCAAACAAACAAAAACAACCCCAAAAAAACCCCAGTGTTAAATACTCCAGTGACTTCTCTTCTTTGTTGTTTGTGGATGGGGTTTTTTTGTGGTGTGTTT
>VZSC01017598.1:143049-193587 GCA_013398225.1 Steatornis caripensis | reverse complement strand
TTTTTTTTTTTTTTTTTTTTTTTTTTTTTTTTTGCGGGGAGGCGGTTGTTTGGTTTTGAAGTTTTGAGGTGGTAGTAGCTGGGGTGGGAAGGAAGTTGTCATGCTTGGATTACCCTTTCACACTCTGTCTTTGATAGCTTAAAATAAATATTGCCTTGTATATGTAGAGGTACTATAAATTTACTCAATTATTGATTTCATAATTTGTGATGTATTGAAGGAAAAAAGATGGAAAAAGCTGGCGTATACCACAGAGAATGTGATTGCAGCATCCTTGGTGTCTGTGACTGGGTTGTTGTCTTCTCTATTTCCCTAACTGTCCAGGACATTATTATGACAGAAACAACACACTTTACTTTATCTTACAATTAATACCGACTGAACTGAGTAAAAAGGCAAGTTGCAGAGATACTGCTATAACTGAGCTAGGTTGTAGTCTCTCTTAAAATAGTCCTGGCTTTCTCTCTGGTCTTTCTTTCTCTTCCCACAAGAGATTCTCAAACACCAGAAAGCTGCCTGAAAGATTTTCATACTGTATTTTAAAAGAAATCACTACTTTAAAAAAGGATGTTGAGGGAAAAAACCTCAGTGTTTTATCAGCACTGCGAATGATGGCATAAAATTAGGGTGGGGAAAATGAAAAATAATAATTCACCTTAGGCTGTGAATCAGCTGTCTTCCGTTACACAAATGCTAACTGCGAGTTGTCTTTTAGTATTAAACTTTGTACTCAGAAGTAGTTATGCGAAAAATGGAAGACTGCTTTTAAAATTCTGCTTGTTGTGCTCATTAAACACACTGTGTATTTTCTGAGAATGAACCTTCAAAGTGACTAGTAAAAAAACCATACATATACCTAGAGAGAGCTAGGGATGCTGATATTTTCTTTTTTTAAAATCAGTTGCAGGTAATTTTAGTTGCAGTAGTTTCCTACATTAAGACTCCATATATGGTTAAAAACTAGGTGCAACTTTGTACTGTAACTGCCAAAATAATGAGCCAGAACCTTTTCTAATCAAAACGTATTTGCGCCTCTGTCCGTCTACTTACATTCCAATACTTAATTCAATGTGAAATTGAGACAGTCATTGAAATGCTTCGCTGCACATTTTTAAAGAACTGTTTCAGGATAAATGGACTTCTTTTTCTCTTTGCTGTTCGTTTTCAAAGCTGATGTTTCTTCTTCAGAGATTTATCTTCCTTCAAAATAGCTTTTTATTCAGTATGACTGTTAAAGTAGAAGCATAGAGAGATTAAGTGGACAAACAAAGCAGTTTAGCTTAATGTTGGTTCAAAACTCCAACTGCAACAGTACTTTTGCACAGTGCTTCGCTAGAGCAGAATTCTTGTTTTGAATGTCCTGATAATGCGTTTATTCCTTCATGTGGATGCATGGTGGTGTTTTGTTTCGTTTTTGCATGTATTACATGTAGATGTGCATTTCTGAATTTGTAATGTTTGAATTGTTATTAAAATATCCTTATAAATACTTCTGTTTATTTTTATCCTGAAACACTAAACAAGCAATTCAAATCACTATTATTTATAACTCTTTGACAATTAGCTTTGGATCTCCTGTAATTATAATAGCCAGGTTTTGAATAGTTGAATTTTAAGTCTTTTTCTGTTGTTTAGTCCTGAAGAAGAATCTTCATCCTCTTCCAGTGATGAAGATGAAGATGATAGGAAACAAAGTGATGAATTATTAGGAAAAGTTGTGTGTGTGGACTGTTTCAGTGTGGATAAAAAGAAAGCGTTGTGGTTTCCAGCCTTGGTAAGTTTAATTTTTATTTTAATTTTGTAAAGTTTCATTCATTTTCTGGGCACCAAAGAAAGGTGGGATTTTTCAGTTTGGATGGATTAATCTATATTTTTATTAGAACTTAATATGTTTCTTCCAATTGGACTGTATCATAATAGTCAAAGGAAATACTGTATATATATATATGTGTTTGTTTATAAAAAATCATTGCTAACGTGGCTTTAGTTTTTCCAAACAGCCAGAGCTTGTTAACCTAATTCCAGCTCAACAGTGGCTTTAGTACTGTTGAATTTCAGGGCTTTTTTCCTAGGCTATTGCATGTCATTTTTCTAACTACCAAGTTTTATCAAGGAAGAAAATACAAAGTAGTACAAAGAAAGGGGAAGTTCAGTGATTACATAGATACTATTTTTCTAGGTTCAATATACACACATTCGATAATAAAATAAGATGTTTTTTCTTTGTTCCACTATGGTATGTAGTAGAGAATTTCCAATACATTGTAGTCTTTTAGTACAAATATTTTCTATCTTCCTTTATTCTGTTTTAAAGACACTTTTTTACAAATAAAATTATCACAAAATATCACTTAGTCTAAGGGTTGCATATAGACTGACTGATGTATTTGGAAATTAATGTTTTTCCTTATGTGGTACCTTCTAGTACTATGCTTTTTAATTTTTATTTTATTACTAATTGTTAATTTGAGTTAATAATTTCTCCCTGGCTTTGAAAGCTTAAAATGTTTATCTTAATTTCAGGAAGACCTGTGTTCTGCTTTTGAAAAGATGCCATACAGTAATATTTAACTCTTCATAGTATATGCAGTAGCTCTCAGTTGCAACCTCCTGTGTCTTGTAATGCAGTCCGGAGGCTTTCCAGTAGGACTGCTTTTGGAAAAGTTGGTGGGAGAGAATGAGTCATTGAAGTCTTTTTTTTACAACGAGGGAGAGGGCAGAATATACAGCAGAGAGATACGATGTTAATGACAGATAGCTTTGAGAGGTTTTCAGTAATAGACAAGAAAATCGAGCTGTTTCTTTACTGAAAGCTGTCATCAAGATTGATGCAGTGTCACCTGCCTCACAGCTGCACTCTGAGAAGTGGTCAGTTAGACTGGCTTGAGCTGTTTTATGTCACACCTCGGTTAACCCTTTGGGTCATGCACATGACAGATAGCAGTTTCCATGGCAGCCTCTCTGGTAGATATTTGGCTTGCATGTGACTATTGTAGTGCTACTCAGGATAGCTGCGGGTCAGACCTTAAAGATTAACTGAATTATTGCTTATGCTCCCAAGGTATACTAAAGATACACACTGTTATTTCTTTGGCTTTAAATGGAGATCGGAATAGCTCGTTTTTCATGGAGAGGTTCCTGACATTGAGTGAGCAGCAGTAGGGGGATAAAGTTTGAGGGTGGAGCTCGTTAACTCTGAAATAGCTTATCCTAGATTAACTGTTACTTTAGTAATCAGGTTTATAGCTCTGCAAATAAACATCATATTGCATTTAACCTGAAAGGTTGTGCCAAAGAACAGATTTATGCCCCAAATAGCTTTTTTTTTTTTTAATACTCTCCCCTGCAGCTATGCCTCTCCATTCTTTTACCTTGTAAGCAGGTTATCTCTACTATATCAACAGAGTAATTTTATCTTATTACTCATAAATTCTGCTTTAACTTTATATTATGCTAATTGTAATTATGTGAATAATGAAATGAAAATTCAATTTTAATATGCTGAAGAATACATATCCGAGCATTACTTTGTTATTAATGATACTGTGTACAGATATGCTTTGTGTATAAGCACAGAGGACATAGTGCAAGTTTATCATGCAAGAAGAAGTTCAGGGATTAATCTAAACCTTTACAGCAAATAACAGTTAAGATTAGTGGTGGAAACTGGTTACTTTGGCTATCAGTCCTATAACCAGATAGCCTGTCACTTACAAATGTAAAACTGTAGAGGTCTAAATTTGGTAAAAATTATTCTGAGGACTCAGTAATTGACTACATTGTTTTAATCCTGCGTGCATGTTTTTGGAGGGGAGGGTTGGGGGTTGTTGAGAGGAATGGCTAATTGTACTTGTAAAAAGGTCTGGCAGTTGCTCATTATGTTTGAAGAGTATGATTTAGTGAGACTCATAGCATTGCTTAGTTTTAATGTGTACTTAAAGGCTTTTGGAAGGTGCAGTGAGGAAATCTGCTGGCAGCATTTTCCAAAAATTGAGTTTACATAAGGTCATCTCTCGCATCCTCCTATGACTCCAGTGGAGTTTGTTTTGCAAGGAAGTCAAGAAAACTTCATTCGGGCAAAATTGAGGTGATGTTGCTTGATGTAAAGGTGCTAGATGAGGTTGTGGTAAGCTGTTTTTCAGTGTCTGAATGAGTTCCTGTCTAAGATCTTGATGCTTCTAGAAAACCAATAGCTAAAGCCGGAAGGGCCTTTCTCCATCTTTAGAGAGCTAGGAGACTGCCCCTGTCTGTTTCAAACGGGGGGCTGATAAGCATTGTCTTTTACCTTGATACTAAAATACTGTTGCAAACTATTATCTCAAACTGCATTTCAATTAGTAAGTTCTAGTTTTGTAAAGTAATTGCTTTGGAGACTAGAATGCATTGAATTTGGAAACTTAGGCTGTTAAGTTTTATTTTTCTTGAGAACCATCTTTAGCCTGTGCTCCGTGATAAGCAAGTCTGTTTCCAAATCAGTTGGAGCTTTTGACTTTTGAAGAGCTTTTGGAGCTTTTGACAAAAGAAGAAAAAAAACTTCTTTGTGTGTTTGATGGAAGAAGTAGGACTGAAAGCAGTTCGTGTAAGAGAGAGGTATTTACCAGGGCTGAATGAGGGCTGCAGTCACTTGCTGCTCCTTGGGGTTTCATAGCAGCCAGTGTTTTCTTAAATTTCAGGGAACCACACGCTTTTTGAGAGAAGAGAGATGAGTGATTCTGTTCTGTAACTCTGGAAATTCAATATGTATTTTTTATTAAATTCCTGGAGCTTTTTAATTTGTGACTTGTATACTGCTTTAACAAAACTTAATTAGCTTTTAAAATTGCAGCAAATAATTAATATGTTGTCTCAGTGCTGGACTTGATTAGCCTACTTCTTGCATCGAAGAAGCTATCATAATACTTGAACTTGAGGCACTCTTCTCTCCTAGGTAGATAACTTAAGAATCCTCCATTTTAAAATTGCATTTCATAAATCCTATATGCCTTTGTTTTTGAAACTGTGTGTGATTACATCCTTGCAATTTCTGGAAGTTTTTCAGAAGAGCTCTCTAACTCAGGTGGCAGCACTTGGTGGAAGTTCTGTCCTTTTAGGATGTAGTGGCATGACAGGTACTTAAATTTTGTTGGAACACTGCTCTTACTTATGTCTCTGGCAGCAGCCATCGATTCCCTTTAGGAAGCGAGTATGAACTCATACATTCAGTAATTTCAGGAGGTCATCACTCCTGTGTTTTGAGGGATCTCAGTTGGTCTCGTTTCAGTGTTGCTAAAGAGAAGTGAGTGGGTTTTGAGAGTATATACTCTCTTGGTTTTCCCTTTTCTCTCTAAACTTTGCATTTGTGATATCTTTGCAGGTGGTTTGTCCAGATTGCAGTGATGATATTGCAGTGAAAAAAGACAATATTCTGGTTCGCTCTTTCAAGGATGGCAAATTGTGAGTAGGAATGTAGAGGTTGGTAATAAAACCTATGCCAGTCAAGTGAAATGTAGTATGAGATGTGTTGGGTAAAGTATTAATAACATCAGATATTCAAAACCCGCCTGGACGCATTCCTGTGCAACCTGCTCTAGGCTAACCTGCTTTAGCAGGGGGGTTGGACTAGATGATCTCTAGAGGTCCCTTCCAACCCCTACCATTCTATGATTCTATGATCAGTAAGTTCAGTAAGTTTCTGCCAAGACTTTTCTGATGTTTAGAAAACTTTTAGCAGCCTACGTTGTGATGAAATTAGTTTTGAACTTTGTAATTATTAATAATGAGATGCATAAATCTATTGGTGTTTAATTTCATTGTTGCAGTGCTGGCAAACAGCAGTATTTCGTTACTTGAGAATGGCTTGAGACTCTTCCCTGCTTTGGTTGGAATAGAGCACTGCTTCTCAGAGATGTGGCCATAAGCTCATCCAGCTACAGAAAGGAGTGGGTGGGGGTGTGTGCATACACGCACGTGCACCGCACACAGAAATTATCTTTCTTTTTTTGAGGTGGTAAGGCATATGTTTATCTCAGTCTAGACTACAACTGCATATTATCATGTTCTTTGAAAAGAGCTGTACTGCTCAAAGTAGGAAAGAAAATAGAGAAACCTAGAAAATCAGACTGTGTGGTATTTGCAATAGAATAAGGAAGAACTTCGTGTTCGTAAGCTCACTTTGGTCAGGGAGAGGGCATTGATGGACGACAATAGATTTCTTTTTTCTAGGTTTTAGTTTGTATTTAAAAAGTTGCAGCTATTTATTGTGCTTGATTCAATTTAACAGGATGCTTTTGCAGAAAGAGTATTGAAATATTTAACAGTTTCATTGTGGTTTAATTACTTACTAAGTCTAGACTATCACTTTACCATTTGATAGTTATTCAGGCATCAGTGCAGTCACTGGAGAAAAACACATAATCATGTGCGCACATGAGCACATACCCCCTTACCCCCCCCAAAGCTGCAGTTCAGATTTGCTTCCTTGGATATAGCCTCGGTAGAAATTTAAAAGTGATTTGTTCTTTCAGTTTGGAAGTTTTTTCATTTTATGCTGACAATTTATACTAATACTCATTCACATTTTAAGCAAAGTAGGGTTTTGTTGTTTCTGAGTGAGTAGTTAGTTGCTAAATTAACATGAGGTTTTTGTTAAGTAATACATATTTGGGATATTCCAGAAGCTACCTGTTAGTGGAATAAGAGTGCTTTCTTTAATATGCAGTGAATGCATAGAGGTGGTCTAACCAAATTTATGTAGAAGTTCTGGTTTTAATCCACTGACTAATACCGTACCAGATTAACACTATAGAATTGTCAAGATACACTTCGTATGCTGTTTCTGGATGTTTAGTAAGTGTGTTATAGTCTTAGTGATAGCTCTGTATTATACTGTTAATTTAGCTTTAAAATATTTTAAATTTTTTTAATACTTTTTTAATTATCTAGTGTTTCTGTGCCAAGAAAAGATGTTCGGGAGATTAGTGAAACTTCACCGAAGCCTGACACTTTGTTAAAACAAGGTAAAAATAACTTTCTATGAGAAAACACGTGTATATATTTACATTTTTATGCAAATCAGAGCAAATTTATGGTAGATTGGTTCATGTCTTAAAAATGCTAAAATATGGGATCTTTTCCTATAGCATAATATATTGAAGAAGAACACTTACGAAAATCTGGAAGAACTTTTTAACAAAAAGTTAAAAACCAAACAAAAGACCCAACAAAAACCCAAACAAAAAACTCCCACTCTGCCACACTTGTTTTGAATGTAGACATGCCTAACAAAGATTGTGATCACACAGCGTACACTGGCTTTATGGGTTATTTAGTAATTGACCTTTTGCATTAGACCTTCATAGTTTTCTCACCATAGTACCCCTGATAGTTAGAAGTAAGTTGCCTTTATGCACTCACAAGAAACTGGAATTGTGAATTCATTTGAAAGTTTAAGTTTGTGTGATCAAACTCTTAAAATTAGCTTATTTCTTCTTCCTTCTCCTCCCTGTTCAACATACGTAAACCACAGTGTAAGCCTGTTGGAATAGGGGTTCTCTCAAATTTTCATATGTGCCCTAATACAGAAGATCCTTATTTCTATCTATAGACGCTAACATGGTAATAATCTGAATAATATCTCTGAATAACTTGATGTGCAGAGAACACTAGGCCAGTTTGGCTGGGTAAGACAAATAAGGATGGACAACACAGGGGTGTTGTTGATGTTATTTGAATTTGGGGGTCGTATTGTTAATTAGCAGTGTTTCCTCCTTCTTGCCTTCTCGCTGCAACTGATACTTCGTGCAGTGCTAACAAATTCTGGTCCTTTTACAGCTTTTGACCACGCCCTTGAATTCCATAAAAACAGAACTGTTCCTAGTAACTGGAAAACAGAATTGAAAGAAGACAGCTCCAGCAGTGAAGCTGAAGAAGAGGAAGAGGATGAAAAAGAAAAAGAAGATAACAGCAGTGAGGAAGAGGCAAGTAAAGGGCATAGATACACAGCTGAAAAAAATTAGCAAGACTGTAATACTTAAGTAGGTCTTTCTAACATTTGGGAACGTATAACATGTTAACATAGGCAACCTTACTGCCTCTCAGCTTTCGAAATCTTTATTCAACAAAGATCAGTTCATGTGAAAATATCAACTTGAAAATCCAACAAGTGTCCTAAAGTCACTAAGCAAAAAACATGTAGTCAAAACACTGAGTCTTTGGGGACTAATGAAAAGTAGAAATTAAAACTCAAAGGAAGATCCTGTTTTAGAATCTGTCCCATGTTGATCTTAATGCAGAACGGTTGCAGTACTTAATAGGGACTGAGCAGGATGAAGAAGGGTAGATAACGCTGTCTGCTGTCACATATGCGTTGGTTTGCTTTACTTGTGTTTATTTCTAAATGGAACTTACCTCCTAGCTGTGTTAAAAGGTCTGTCTGTCTTCTAACTGGGAACATCTGTGTAGCTAAAAATATTTAAGTTGTTTCTGATAAAGGATATGTGGTGCTTAAATTATTTTTGTTAACTTTCAAACTAAGATCTCTTTCTACTTTCTTTGAAAACATCAGCAATTACGTTTTGCAACTGTATGTAAATCCAGACCGGTCTTTTCTTTGCACATGCTGTTTCAGTATAGCATTTGTAAATATTTGGCCTTGTACTCTTTATACACCTCTCTAGCTCCACTTAGTTGCATGTGATGTTGTATGAGCTAGTCTTTCCATATGCTAGACATGAAGGTCTCATCTCAGGCAAGTGTTTTGGGTTTTATCATCTCTTATGATAATTTCTTCTCCAGTATTTGATGTTTCCGTTACCTGATGAACTAGGAGATTTCTAAAAAGAAAGATTAAATGTTTGGGGTTTTTTCTTTTTTCTTTTCTTCTCTCTCCTCAGTGGTCAATGGCATGTGTGCCTTCTCTCCACCCACCTTTGGGCAGTTTCTGCAGCCTCCTCTCTCTCTCCCCCCTCCCTTTTTTTTTTTAAGTTTTAATTGGTCTGTGCCTGCAACCTCCTGACTATCAAACAGGACATATGGACCTGCTCTTGGGACTTTGTTATCCACCTGCAGGTTGTTCTAGTGCTTTCCAGGACATGAAAAGAAGGAACACCATCCCCTCCTCCTGCCCGCCCTCCAAACCTTTTACATATGTCACTGCAGGCTTCATATATAGATGCTCCTGTCCTATATATATACTCACACACACTTTCTTCTATAGATATATAGATGCTCCTATATATACATATTTCATATATCTATATAGGTATATAGGTGCTCCTATCCTATATAGGTAGGAATTGACATGCAAATCCTCTCTGCTTCTCTTCTAAGAAGAGAAGATGAGTTATCTTTTTTTTCTGTTTTTTTCGAGTGGAAGAGACTGGGAAACGGCCTTCCTCTCCTTTACTAAATCTGATGGTAGGTAAAAAAGTTGATGAAGGCCCTCTCTTCTAGTGCTGGGCTATAATACTGTGTTAATTTTATGTGTTGCAAAACACATGTTGCTGCTTTCCTGGGCTTCATTATTATGCATAGAAGCCATTTTCTTTTATTTTTGTGACATGAACAGATAGAGACTGCAGAGTGACCTGCTAGCACTATGATTGTCTAACTTAGAAATAAGCAAAGATGACAGAGTACGACATGCCTGCTTCAAGCCATTATCTAGGAAACTTTGTTGTCTAGCTTCTTGATTATTTGAGATATTTTGTAAATGTTTGGAGATTATTAACAGGTATTATTATCACAGTATAATATGTGCTGATTTTGTAGAGATTCTGAGAAAGTGAAAATGCTTTTCAGAGGCATGCAGGGTCTTAAGCTTTTCCCCTTAGCACACTTTCTTAGAAAGGTAGTTTGTGTGAAATTTGTTAGTTTTATTGTGAAAATTAGTAAGGAGTATCCACTGGCCGTTATGGTGAGAAAGGAGAGGCAGTGTTTTATTCAGCGTCTTCATCACCTTTACTTTAGTACCCTCTATATTTAAAAAGCATGCATTCCTCCTTAAAAGCTTTGTTTGGTTTCCTGAGGGTTTATGTCAGTGGCCTTGCCTAAATGCTAAATGCTCCCTAAATGCTCCCTAAATGCTCTGTGGGACCATTTTCTTATGGCAAGTGTTCTCTCGTTGGTGAGGAACATGGGGAACCCAAGGAGGTGCTCATGATCTCTTTGCCACGATCCACCATATGGTAGTGAAAATCCTTTTCAAGTACCTCTCATGAGCTTAAAACAAAAACAAACTCCCAAATTATATTGATTTCACTCAAGTCGTTTATTTTCTCTGGTCATATTCATTTTATAATAGCAAGCTGAATCCTGTGCTTGTTAGCAGCGTTTCCTTTTTACTAACTTTGCCCGTGAAATAGGAATGCTAACCAGGCATTTGTACTACATACAGGGATGCAGCATCACCTCATACCTATTGGTGAAGAATTGCTAGATAAGCCTGATTTCTGATGCGCTTGCCCTGTGAGGATATATTTACTATACTGGTTGTGGTTCTCTACCTAGACTGTCCTTCTTGCTCATTGAAATAGCCTGCTCTGAGCTGTGCTGGCATACTATGTATTGGATAGATATTCATTACGTAGTGCCCTTTGCAGAGGCTTTCTTCTTGCATTGGCTTTGCAAGACTCTGGAATATTTTAATTGCATTTCTGTTGATAATTATACCTAAATGACAGCTTTTTCAGCATAATGTGAATAACAGTTCTTCATTTTTTGCCTGTTTGATACGTCTTCCAAGTGCATTTAATGAAGGGGAAGTATAGGATAGGAAAAAAACTGCTCACTGGTAATAGTTACAGCCTTCCTTCACCTTATTTTCAGCCATCCATTTCTTTATTAAATGGCTTCAGCAGATGTTGTGGGGTGTTTCGGGTTTTTTCTGTTTTTCCTGTTGTTTTTAGTAATTATACTCTGTTGATTTCTCAACTGTCTTCCTATAATTTTAAAGACCATACATTTTGTCACCTTGCTTCAGGGCAGGTGAAGCTTTACTGTTTAGTAGAAGAAGACTGTTGAAGAATGGAAGAGATAAATGTGTAATGAAAATACACTAAAGAAAAATAATTTCTTTTAGATTTACTGAATAATTTTTATTAGTTATTTTTGGAAACTACATGTAGTGTTAAGTATGGAGAAAATTAATCAACTTATGTTTGGCATATTGTTTTGAAGTCTCTTAGTCTTCAGAATTTCTAAGAATGCTGATTATACTAATACCTTATTGCTACTGGCTGTGGCAAGTTGCATTTCCTAAGGAAATTATGAGGTGTTATAAAATAAGCCATAGTGCTTTGTTATGAAACTCCACTGTTTATTAATCTAAGTAAATCTAATGCAAAGGTTTATTAGTGCAATGAACTGAACATCCAAAATATCCATTGTTATTTCAGTTCTGGGATTGATCCTGCTCACTGCGCGTTCAGCCAGTACCACGTGGCAGTGTGCATGCGGTGCAATTGGCTGCAGTTTGCTGGTACCCTGGATTAGAACTACTAAGAAAGTAAAAGCACTATTTTCTCTTTGACTTCATGCCTGAAAGTGACATAGTGTATCCAGGCATCAAGGAGTCACTTAACTGCAGTAGAAATAGGCCTGAGATTTCTGATATAATATCTCGATCATTAATAGTGGTGTCTCCCAGACTTTATGTGTAAATGGACAAAACTGAGAATACATCTTGATTAATGGTATCACTTACGGTACTTTAGTGATCAATCAAAAATCCAATTTCAATGTGTCTTTACAGTTACTGTTTTATATATGTTTGAAAAACTGCTTGTACTTTATAAAACTTCGTTTCACATGGCATAGCACCGAGAGCATATGTCACTTTGTATAGTATCCTGTTGCTGACTACGTTAAAACATTGAACATTTGAACCCAAGTTATCACTGTTGCATGTTTCTTAATGAAGAACTGTAACTCAAAATGGTGATAATTTTCTTGCATGCCTTACTTTAAACAGGAGGAAATAGAGCCGTTTCCTGAAGAACGAGAGAACTTTCTTCAGCAATTATACAAGTTCATGGAAGACAGAGGTAGGCGTTTTAATCTTTGACTTGTAGAAGCTGCAGATAGATTTATTGCTTAGCAGCACTTTAAGGAATTGAGTCTGTAAACTGGTAGTTCCTTGCAGTTCAATTTTGGAAACAGTGAGACTGTATTCATCACGTGTGACTTCCCCACTACTTAGAAGATAAGTCTGTCACTCGACTCTTCTCCTAAAATACAGTCACTTGCTCCTGCTCTCAGAAATAAATGGATAGTACCTCATATATTTTAATAGATTTCTACTGTGTACTTACAGTGTGTGTAATCAAACATTTAATATCCTCAATCATATTAATGTATATGCTCAGTTTAATAACCTCAGAATTCTTAAATAAAATAAAATTTAACCACCCCCCCTGCTTTTTAGGATTGTGGAAGAAAGCGTTTACTTTGTGCTAGTTTTCTTGTGTGAATTCTGATCACTTCAATGCATGAGCATTATCAGTAAGGTAGATTGAAATGTTTTTAAAAGCAAATGCCATTTATTATATTAAATCTTTACTGGGTACTTATACACTGCAAGAAAAGTACAATGTCCATGGAGGCAGGGTTGAAGGTGTTTATATTTAAATTCATATTATAACTAGTTAAGTTAATATCTTTTTAATTACATATGAAGATGAGTTGAGGAAATGTTTAAAAGAGGTGACATTGTGGTAGCTACTGCTAGTACAGTAGCATAGGAAGTTTCAGCTCTTCGAAGAACTGTAGGGTTTGTTCCTGGGGAGGTATTTTTTTTGTTGTAGTGAAATGACTACGCTGGTATTTTTAAATGTAACTGTTTCAGCAGGTGAAATAAAAATATGTTACACATAGGTAGCAAAAAAAGTTGCATCATTTGTGCATGTTCAGTAATACATGGAAGAATGCGTATGTATGAATTAAATTACATTATTGAACTACAGGGAAAATGGGTTATTAAAACTCTCAAGTTTGTTTAATTTCACGAAGAGAGACTATCAGGTGCATGAGGTGGTGAAAGGGAAGGAAGGGTTTACAATACTGTATTTAATAGTGTAGTAGTGCATATGATGTGGATCTCGTTATTCTGAAAAAGATATTTCAAAGCACTGTAATAACTGTCTGTTCACAGGGACTCCTATTAACAAACGACCTGTATTAGGATATAGAAATTTGAATCTCTTCAAATTATTCAGACTTGTACACAAGCTTGGAGGATTTGATAATGTGAGTATTAGTTCCATGAGTATTCCAGAGCCATAAAATCTGAGGAGGCTGTTTATTCCTAAGTAGTGATACAGAAGAATCTTACACAGGAGCTTTACAAGTATGAAAATTGAATACTACAGCTACATAAGACACCCTGTAACTCTGACAAATGTGCTTTAACGGGAATCAGAAACTAGTTATATTCTAAGTAAGTTACGTAACTACTCAGCATGTTTACTTACTGCTGCATAACATCAGCCAGCGTGTGTGTTTTTGTGGTATTTCAAGAAATGTTTGATAAAGTTGTTACCTCAGAAAGTGAAAAGAGTCACTGTTCAATAAAATCTCAAAGACAAGTAATCTAGTTTGAAGTCTGATGTGAGGCCTTTAATTCCTATCTATTGTGGGCAATATGTAGAAGAATGTGCTGACTGGGATTAGTGGGATTGGTCTTGGAGCAGTAATTGAAGCATATGGAACTCATGGCCAAGCAGATTCTGTTACTGCTTCCCATAAATTTAGCTTGTCAGTTAAGAAGGTGTGTTTGTGCAGTGACACCTTTCTGTTATACAAGAGAGTCTTGTACTTGGGTGCTGTAGTACATCTGCTTTACTTTTACAAATGGTTAGAAATGAGCATATCACACTGTCACAAAACTTTGATACCAAAGGGTACATTAAGGACATAATGGAAGACTGGTAGCCACTGTATCTAGTGCAGTACTGCTACTGCTGAGTATTGTTAATGCTCTGAATTAATTTTTTCTCTCCAATTAGTGAAAATTCTAGCTCTGATAATTAAGAGTGACTTTAAATATAAAATAAAAACGATGTACTGATTTTTCTGAACTTTGTGTTTTCTTTCCTTTCCTTTCTTTTATTACCACCTGGAGATGAAAGCCTGCTGTGGCTTACTGAAGTGCAGAAATGCTGAATTGCTTAAAGTAGTTACATTAGACTACAGTTTGCATTACAGCAAGATACCATGTGTGTGATAAATGGTAATTTTATAGATTAGAGGAAATTACTTACAATTATTTTCCGAAGTTGTAAACTGTGTTGACTTAGTCTTTTTTGTGTCAGTGAATTAATTAAAGAAAATGAAATCATGTTTGGTTTTTTCAACAGATTGAAAGTGGAGCAGTGTGGAAGCAAGTTTATCAAGATCTTGGAATCCCTGTGTTGAATTCAGCTGCAGGATATAATGTTAAATGTGCATACAAAAAGTAAGTAATAAAGCTGTGAAGTTTGTGCTAAAACAACACTCGAAAGAACTTATGTGATCCTGTGGTAGTGGTAATTAGATAAAGTCCATAACTTTCTGGTTATAATACAGTTTTCTAGGCTTTAAACATACCGTTCGTGTTTAGCTTCTGCTAGGTAGCCTATTCTTTCTTGAAACAAACTTCCTTATCGCAAGCAATTTTTTTCTTTTAGATATCTCTATGGTTTTGAAGAGTATTGTACATCAGCTAACATTGAATTTCAAATGGCATTGCCAGAGAAAGTGACAAGCAAGCCTTGTAAAGACTGTGAAAAAGAAAAAGAATTGAAGATGCGTGAAGATCCAGAGCAGGATGTAAAAGAAATAAAAATGGATAAGGAGGAGCGCAAGCAGGAAGAAGTAGCAGTAGTACAACAAGAAGAAAAAAAGTTAGCTGAGAATGATAATGAAAGTAAAGAAAATGATAAGCCCTCTGTTCTGGTAAAATATTTTAATGTTCATGTTATACTCTGTTTATAAAGTCAGGTGGTGTGTTGATAACCATGAATTGATGTCAAGATTGAAATCTCCATAATTAATTTAAAACAAGACAAAAACATGCTGTAAACCTAGTTCAGAACAACACATTTGAGTCACATTTATCTCTGGGTGCCTGTTTTAGAGGATCATGATGTCAAAATGTCTGACTTGTTAGGAAGCAGCTGCAACATTCCAGTATTCTACTTGGGCGGGGGCCTCCCAGGGCGAATGGAGAGTAATTAGTGTGTGGCTTTATCCTGATCTGGGTGATGCATGCTCACAGCTAACTACAGTGCTGATACTTTTATTTTGCATTTAGCTATGCTTTTAAGCCCTCATAAACCTTGCTTTTACTTCTCTGCTCCAGTGAAACTCTGGAAAGACCTGGGCCATATGATGTACACAGTGGTCTGATGTAGTTCAGTGTTCCAGAGAGACAAATGTTCATACCTTTTCAAAGTCCAATGTTGACTCAGTGGTTTTAGCCAAGGGAGTCCAGGGTGGCAAGCTGAAGTGCTGCACTGTACAAGCTTAGCAGTTTGCTCTGGAAGCAGTGTTAGGCTCTTCAAGTCAGTGTGCAATGCAAATGTAATGCTTCTGCGTTTAAGTGGCAGCCAGCCCTGGTCTGTCTTCTAGTACTGACTTTGGGGTGAATACCAGGTGGGCCAGTACTGATATCTCTGCATCCTAAGTGAAAACATACCCTGTGAAATGTTCATCTTGAATATCTTCAGGTCTAAGAGCTGCATGCCTGTATCATTGTGACAAAACTAGCTAGGACACTGGCTGCAACTTCGAAGTTTGTTATGTTTAGCTTTAGATTTTCAGAAGAAAAAGTGGCGGAGGTGCTGTAGTTTTAGAACAAGGCTTAGACTCTAGATTTTTTTGCTCATGTAACTTCAGTATGTTTCGTCTGTCTGTTCTTAAATACTGCGAATTTTTATTTCACCTTGTAAGTTAACTAAAGGTTTTATTATCCTAGGGAAACAAAAAAAATTTACCAGATTCTGCGTATACTCAGCCTGATCAAGAAAAGGACTTAAATATAATCAAATCTGAAGATGAAACCAAACTAGAAGATAAAGAGGAGGAGACGATTAAAGAAATGGAAAATCCTACCGTAAATGCAGACACTGAAGAAAAAGAAAAATCAGGGTAAGTTACTGTGTTTATAATCAGCTAAGGCATCTGATGTGCATTCATTAGATTTTGCTCTTGTAATTGGAACTTCAAATCAGACATCCTTGTTGTGAGTTAGACTCGTATCTTCCAGAGACCAGTGTGTTCCTAATTTTGTCATAGTTAGTGCCATTGGAGTGCATGGATCTAATTAAAAAAAAGAAAAAGCAGCAGCTTAAGTTTTCACAAGGTCCAGACCTAAATATTTATAAGCTGAGTGAGCAAAAGAACATATAAACCATAGGTGATTATTTGATTTAAGACAAAAATATTGCAGCCATTGCCAGTAGTATTAGTCTACTTAAATTTTGGTACCAGTATATCACAAACTTGTGGTTTCCAGCTTTTGCTGTTGGGCAGTGATATGTTATATGTAACACAGGAAAAGATGGAAGTACCTTGCGTTGCTCAGTAACAGCTTTGCCATTGAGTGGGCATGATACTGACAGGAGTCTCTCATGCAATCGTCCAGACAAGAGATTTGGAAGTACGAGATTGAGGTAATAGGGATGCTTAGGGCCATGTAACGAATGGATGCGTGCAGGTGATCTGTCATTTCCTTTATGGAATGAGCAGGTTTTCCTGTTTCAGTGTGAAAAATAAAAACAAGTGTTTTTCAGCAGCTGTGCAAAAAACCCTGAAGTTTATAACAGAATATAGTCCTCACTAATCCACAGTGTATTAACAATTTGTATTTTTGCACTTGGGACCCACATACAGTATGATTTCAAGTGGTAAGAACACAAAAATGGCTGTTACAGGTCAGATTGAAGGTCTCAATACAGTCTCCTGTCGTCAGCAAAAACAGTTAACGGGTGCTTAAGGGAGAAGCTGTGAGAAGAGGGAAAGCAGATAATGACACATCTTTACACTTTCACAGCAATCTGTATATCAGGGATGGGGTTTTTTGTAGTTAATACCAGCTGTTGCCTGATCACTAATTCCCTTGTTCATTCCAGCAATCTTTGCTATTTAGTAGATCAGCTGTCTTAATCTTCTCTCTAAATATCGTTAACTCTTAATAATTTTTCTGGCCTGTTAAAGTTGTGACAGAATGGCATAGTTCGGTATATTAGTTTCTGATTCATTGATAATAGTTCTTTTTTATTTTATTAACATTTTTGATTTCCATGTAACAGATTATGGAAGGATCTTTCTGTAAAATGTTTTTGTCTTCCTGAATATTTTCAGTGAGATTATGTTGGCAATTTCTGTAACTCCAAAATGCGGAATACAGAAAAATCGAGTTTACCTGAACTCAGAAGAGCTTTTTCTATGTGGATATGATTTCGTTTGTATCCTGTGTTAATTTTTCTTTTTTAAAAGACCAGTTGCTGGAATTTGTTACGTTTGCCATTTTAAAGGTGAACTAGATGAGTTGTACTGTAACAAGTTTGCTGGATTTTCAGAATTATTAAGGACTGGTTTTACAATGCTACTTTCAAAATGTATAACTAACTAGATGGAAAACTCTGCACTGCTTAGGGAACAGCAGTTTTTAAAGTTCTCTAAATTGTATATTTATATCTGCATACATTTGTGATATTACTTTGTGTTTATTTACGTACTTGGAAAGTAAAGTGGCTTACTATTTACTGTGCTGCTATCGTAAATTGTACATAAAATTAGAAGTTGGCATTTGCTTTTCAGTAATCCTTTATTGGTTTTTTGTTTGCTGTTTTTTTAATCCTGATCCATGTCCATTTGAGTTATTTATGACATTAAAAAATGATACGAGTTTTCTTAGTTTTTTATTTATGAAAGCAGGAAAAAAGTAGAAGATACTATTTCCTCTTAATTCTCCCCAATTCATCTGAACGTAATTGAGTGCTTTTTCCTCTCTGCTTCTCTTTACTCATCCAGTAAAAACTCTTCTAACTAGTATTTTGCTGTTGTGATTCAGGAAAGGTTGTAACGAGTTGCTTAGGATAGAAAGCATAGCTTTGGCAATAGAGGTAGGTGGTGATGTGTTCATTGCTGGGGGTATATTTCAAGGAATAATTTAAACTTACAAAAATGAAACATTTGTAGCAGTTAATGGTCTGTAAGCATTTATAAGCAGTAGTACTGTAGTGGTGCTGTTGCGCGATTTCCTTTCCTCAGAGATTGATAGGAAGTACAAAATGCAGTTCTGTCAGCTTTAAAAAGTTGGGTTTTGTTTTTTGGTTTTTGTTTTTTTTTTAATATCACTGTAATCCTAAATGCTAAACAACATTTTTAGCATTTATACCATAAAGACGTAAAGGGGTTATGTGAGCCTGGAACACTGGTGGGTTCGTTGTACTAGATATTGTACTCCCCCTATTCCCAACTTTATGGGTTAGAAGTAGCAAAGGTTATACAGGGGGAAAATGCTGTGGTTTGAGTTCTTTGTTGAACTGAAATACAAAATGAAAAATGTTTTTTTGTGGGTAGAAAACTAATCACACACACAAATACCAAAAATGTAATGAAAGTAGATCACTATGGGCTGAATTTTTGTCAGTGTATTTAAGATGTATTCCTGAAACGTTTTTAAGCTATGGACCATCTATCTGTCTTCACAATCCTAACCAAATAGCCAAACAAATGGAATCTAATAGTACATAAGGCAAACTTGCAGAGTTTGGTATTTGAGTTTATGTCTGACTTTGGCCATCTTCCTGTAGCTTAATTGTGTAAAGACACAAGGAACCAAGAGGACAACTTCTTGTTGAATTTCTGTTGGGTGGACTGGACCTAATTCCCAACTTCCAGATCTCAGGGAATACTACTGGAAGCCAGAGTTGTTTATTTCCCAGAGGTTTGGTTTCTCTGTGCAACTCCATGTGTCTCAACGCACTGAAATTGCTGCCACATGAATCGTATGGTCCCTTTTTCACAAATTTTAACAATATGATGAAGAGGAAGAAAGGCTGAATGTGATTCTCTTCCTTTCTTCCCCAGACTGCTGGTTTCTTGCCAGCTTGTGTATCTGTGAACACTGAGAATAGAGATTCAAAGGCAGCTTGCCCCTTATTCTATACAAGCTTTTCTTGTTTTTTCTGTGGCTAGTGGAAAATATGTGTTACAGATATGTTTTTGTGTGACTTCTAGTCATAAAAACAGTAAAAAAGGGCCAATAATGTATTTCTCATTGGTCTCTCCCAGAGGGATAGTCACAAAAATGGCTTTGTAAACCCATCATTTTCCCTAACATAGAAAAAGGTATGCATTTTTAGTCAATGAGTAAACCAGAAAGCTTGAAATCTTCCTTGTTTTGAAGTTCCTGCTAAATTGATGTTGTGGAAGCAATGGTCTTCAAGTGTAATATTGCATAGTTGATGCAGTTTTCCTTTGTACCGTCTAACATTAACAGTTGTAACTGTTCAAAGGCTTGAGTCAAAGCCAAGAAATTGAGAACCCAGGGTCTTTTCTACATAATTAACAGTGTAGACAGTTGAACGTGTTCCCAAGAGACTGAGGCTGGAGCCCAGCTGAATTTTTAAAAGGTGTGAGGTTTTTAATATAATATAATAAAAGAAAAAGTAAGTCTTTAAAAATTTCATAGTAGATACAGTTTGTGAGCTGAAGTGTAAGTTAATTGCTAGTTAACCAATATTTCTAAGAAATTTTTTTTCCAGAAGATTGATTCAACTCCAAAACTTTTTTGTTAGTTTGATTTTTATTATTTTTTAAAACACTTTTCTCTAAAGCACCTGGGACAGGCCACTGTCAAGAACTTTTTATTGAACTGAAAGTTTTAAGTGCTTAGAATTGTTGGAAAACAAAAATTATTATCCAAAAAAATGCATCAGACTTGTATATTGGTAGTACTTGGATTCTTAAAGTGACCATGGAAAATTCTTTGAAGTAGTCCCAGTTACAATACAGAAAGACTTGCAGGAGGCTTTGTTTGTCTGTTTTCCTTCTTTTGGCTGAGGTGCTGCCTTAACCCTAACAGGGTTAAGGAGGGGCTGCCATGTGTGGATCCTTACCCTGCCCTTTCTCACCAAGCTGTCATTTTCAGTACTCACAAATAGTTCTTACTTGGTCTTATGAAGCAACTTGGATTTTTTTTTTCCCCCGCTTGATAACTGCCTGCTTTTTTGTTTCCTCCAAGGAATGCCTGAACAAATGTTCTTAAAGAATACTTTGGAAACCTAAGTACTTCCTGGTTGTCTCATACTGCTGGTTTAGGTCTTCATGGTATCGTTTTCTGGGAATTTGTACTGTCATATTTTGGCAGTATCAAAAGGAGAAAACGCTAAACCTCCTTCGCTAATAGTCTTTAACGGAGTTAAACCATTCATTCACGTGTAAGAGGAAAATGTAAATATTACAACTGTTATATACGTTGTTACATGCAATAATAGCAATTCCCCTCCTGTAAGCAGTGGGGTGGAGCTAGGATTAAAAAGCAGTAGTCAAGAACTAGGTTAAGATGGGCATTGTTTCGTGCGAATGATTTTACTAGGTTTTATACCCTTGTAGGGTAGGGTGAATACCTGCTCTGCCTATGCTGGTGATGACTTCTGTTTGTAGAAGAGTTAAATTTGCTGGATACACTTGATGGGGATTTTCTGAAAGCAGTTTACGATGAGATGATGTAATAGTCAGAAGCTCCATTTCACATATGGGAGATAACAGATTGTTAGAGGCACTGTTTTCTTCAGTTCCTTATCTGTTGAAATGACATATCAAAGCTCTGTGGTGGTGAATCTTAAAATGGTAGCAGGAAGGTTAAAATGTTTTGGAGTGAAGGAGATTTGATACAGAAGCCTTATCTTCTGGCTTCTGGATTAGTGTTGAGAACTGTATAATGAGATAGCTTTCTCCAGTCTGATTCAGGTTTGTATGGAATTGATTAGGTGGGGAGAAGGGAAAGGAAAGCATTGTGTTCATTGCACAGTTGGGGTGAACATCTGTTCTGAATCTTAGGCTGTTGGTATGTATGCAAAAAAAATACATTTTTAAGCATACTTAGGTAGCTTCCTTTATAGGAACATATTTCTATGCTCTCATTTGTGGTGTGTGTTTTATTCATGTATTCCAGCTGCTTTGTATTGGGAAGGAAGTTTTTGTATAGCTGTTTTCAGAAACAGAGTCTAATTGGCTTTTTTTTTCTTAATAGAGAATACGCATTGATAGATATATGTAACGACTGCTTTTGATATGGTAATAAGCTGCTAATGACACAATAATAAAGGGTACAGTAGCAGTGTAATCAGTGCATGCATCACGTTGAATGGAAGGGAGGTGTCTTTGTGGAAAAAGTGGCTCTGTCATTATGTTTTACATAGCTTATGCTCACTGTGGAGGTTATTAACCATGGTAGCTGTCACTGAGACTTAGTGCGTGGGTGAGCCCTTAAAACATTCATTACATACTACATGTTTTCAAGCTCAGTGTGAACCCATGCCATAAAAATGAAAAGTGATGTACTCCTCAGCCAGGCTTCTGAACCATCCATTATCCTTTCAAGGAATGATTCAAAGTAATTAAAATAAAAACTTGGCTGAATGATTAGAAGCAATAACATGAGGTCCTTTCATTCATTTTCTCCATAGCAGCAGAGGAAAACACTGGCTACAGCATACATGCTTGTATGGTTGAAGTATACTATACTACTCTCAGGCTTGATTTGAATCACATTAGCGCCTTTCACCTGCCCCAAGAATGATGAACCGTAACTGTGTATTTATTCAGACTTTCTGTGTGTGTAGGCAGAAGTTCTTGGAGCTTTTATTTTTAGGTTTTCTTTGCAACTTCAGAGGGAAGACAAATACTGCTGAATTTTTTTTTTTTTTAATTTTGTTTAGTTAGAGATGAGATTCTGGTGTCATGCCTAAGTACAGGTCATAATGGCCTTTCTGCCTTAAAACTTAAGGGCATTTTAATACAGCTGTGATTGAGAAAGAGAATGAAGGAGAGTTGACATCTTCCAGCTCTGTATTACGTGAAGTAGAGGTTAAATAATGCTCTAGGATGAGAAAAAGGGGAAAAGGAGAGAAACAAAAATAGAAGCTAATTGCTAAACTTGAAGCGTCAATTAACACTGGAGTTTATTTCTGCTAGTGGTTCAATTAACTGTAATGACTTAATTGAACGAATAATTGAAATCATCTTGCTTCCTCAATTTTTAGCATAACCCCTGAAAAAAATAATCTTGCGTTTGCCATCATGCTTGCTGTGTGCGCCAGCATGGTGTGTCAGGGGAAGTGTATTGGAGTAGGGTTAGGTTTGCTGCAAAACAGGGATCCTAGGAGGCAGAGCTAATGCTTCAAATCGCACACTGTTTCATGGGTTTCACGCAGGCTTTGTGACAGTGCTGTGATTAGTGCCAGAGACTCTGAGTTGAAAGACGTCTGTATGATATTGCGGTTCATTTAGTGGTGTAATAGCATGTGCTGTTTCGTCTATTAACAACATCTGTTTGTTGATACACTTACTCGTATTATGGACTTGTTGGTGTTAAATCGTTATATTGACTGAGAATTACCTACATGTGTGTATTTTTGACCATTTGCAGTATTTTAAGCCTTTTAACAATTTCACAATGTCCTCTGGAACTAATGATACGCAATATTTGTATGATCTGAACGTTTTAATGGTTTTACCTTATTAACAAATATTTTTGCATTTTAATTCATTGCTTTCCTGATTCTGAGGGTTTATGTTCCCATACCATAGAAGATGGGATGAGGGTGTTCTTTAGTCTGCAGTTGTAACTGGAAATACTTTCAAGTCTCCTGATAAGCTTTCTGGTGATACTTTGGTTTCTGGAACACAGTTACACTTGCATTGCTGTGTCTTTTGTACAGTGTGCATGCACATCTGCTGCTGCCTTGTTTCATCAGCTGCTGCTTGGGTTGTTCAAATTGCAGCTTTGTGGCATATATTGCTTGGTATTGTTTTTGACAGTTACTGTCTGCTGCCAGAAGGCTTGTTTGTTTGTTTGCTTGCTTGTTTTTCCCCTCCCCCTCAAAATGGGATTTTAACTAAACAGTGTTAAAGGAAATCTGATGTTCTCATTCATACATACGTGAACAAATGAGGTTATGACTGTGCACGCTGGGTGGCTACAATCACAATTTTCTCTTACAAAGCTCTGTTTCATGGCAGTCATGACTTCTCCTTCAGCTCCACTGCTGGGTTTGAGCTTTTTATAGCCTTGTAAAACAGTATCTCTTCTTCCTTGCAACCATTGGAATATGTTTTGACATTTGTGCTTTGTTTTTGTTTGGGTTTTTTTTGTTCCAGGAGCGGTATGAGTATGCTGTTTTTTCTGCTCCAAAATGATGGTGGTTCTTTGTTTGGTTTTGTAAAATCTCCAGCTTATGATCACTAACCACATGACTTCTTAGGACACTTTTCAGTTGCACCCATCTCTGCTTCCATTTTGCTTTTGCTTCCTGACATTCCCTCCATCTATGTAGAGTTTGCTCTTCACATCTACTTGACCATCCAAATTACTCAACTTCACAATGAGGGTTTCCACACATCTCTTCCAGAGAAGTTCTGGTATTGTTACGGAATCTTTCTAGAAACTCTGGGATACCAAGAAGGTCATAGGGTGATTAAGATGAGAGGGGTGCCAAACTTGGTCAGCTTCCAAAGAGCCACTGGCACCATACTTGCCAGTGTCTGGAAAATCCTGAATCTCCCTCCTAGGCATGCTTTTCTTTGCAGACAGCATTCAAGGATTGTGCCAGTAGTTCTTGGGGAAAAAAAAAATCTGTCAAAATTTGGTTCCTTACAATTTTGAAAAGTCTTGTTAGTAATGGGAAATCACAGGCCCATCTTGTTCTTGGAGCATTGGTGGCTTTGCTCCTCATGCCAAGGTTTTTTAGCTTTTGTACGATAATAACTGTTAAGCTGAAATCAGCTAGGAGTTTTGATTTAGTGCAGCAGAGAGTATAGTTTAAAAGCATTTAAATTACTGGTTGTTGATTTCTGTTGTTAGCTGTGGAATTCTGTTCAGGAATTTTTCATCTGAGTCTTTGGGGACCTTTATTCGTTATTTCTTTGGGAAGTGGATTTTGCCATATGATGTGCAGTAGAGATGAAGTAAGTTTCCAAAGCTCATTCATTTATGTTGCATTTTTAACTCTGGTGGTTTTACTTCACTAGCAAAATAGCTCACTCTTAAGTACAAAATAAATTGAAAATCTTGGCCTTCCAGAACAAAACTGTCTGGTCTGTGCCATGTATACCTGAATAGATGTATCTTCTGTGATTTGATTTAGTTAATACACCAACAGAGGGAATTTTTAGTGTTCATCTCATGGTGTATGCATGCGCGCGCGCACACACATATACGTATATATGTATTTATTTAGTTGTGTATGTATATATATGTGTGTGTGTGTTGCAACATTAATGTCTGAAGTAATTTGAGTAAATCAGTGTGGTTACACTACAGTTGAATTTAGCTGATTGCTCTGAATTCTCTTTTGCCAGCTAATTAGATAATAATACTGCAGTTTTAGTTCTACAAAGAAGTATCTGAATAATTAAAATGCTATTTGATCCTTTTGCAGAGAGAAAGTAGCTTGGTTTATCTGAGTATTTTCTACTGCAAATTTCATGGAAAGATTTAGATTATTAATATAGTCTTTTGTGTTTGTGAGGTTAACTTAAATATTAGTGTGAATCAGACTTGGAGCAACACTCATCTTTTCTTACTCGGTCTTAACACATTCAAACATACCTGTTCCACGTCTCAGGTTTTTAAACTATTAGTGCTCTGTGGTTATTGTGAATTTAGTAAGCAGCCCTAATCTGTTCTGTATTGTACAGAATGTGGGATTAGAATGATGTGAGGGCCAATTATACTGTTTCGTAAAGCTATTTAAGATTAAAAGACACTTTTTCCCCATTAACTTTTGTAATGTATTCCGCCTCTTCAAGCTGGTTGGATATAATTTTCAGAATACCAAGCAGCCCATAGCTGCCATTGACTGAGACTAGTAAGATTTGTCAGTTCTTAGTGCTTCTGAAAATTGGTCCAAATATGTAAAACATTACTCAAAATTAGCTTGCTTTTGAAAACAGTGAACACCTGCTTGTGTATTTATATAATAGTTTAATTGACTTATATTTAGAAGACTTTTAGCATAATTGGCAAGGAGTGACAAGGTCATATTAGCACAGGTTGCTTGATTTGCTAAATAATCTCACATAAGTGTGGTTTTTTTTTTTCTTTTTTTCCTAAAATCTGGTTTTGGTTGCAGTCACTTCAAGGCGTTGAGATAGAGATTATTTATTATAATAAAGTAAGGATCTTTTGGGGAAGCGAGTTTTGAGAAGCACTTGTAAAACTTGTAGGTTGAAAAATGGAATTTAGGGAGCTTCCTCTATTGAGAAGGATGAGTCTGAACTGAAAAAACGGTTTAAACAAAGGGACTGCATGAAGGAATCATATAGCTTGAACAACTTCTGCTCATACAAATTTTGATGGATTATTTTTTTCTTTTAGTCAAGTCATTTTTGCACCTTACAGTCACTGGATTTTGTGTTTATTGCTATATCCTATTTTGCTGATATTATTCAGCTGTAGTGCAGTTTCACATATTTGGAGCCTGCTCTTTCCCAGTCCCCAATGCATCCACAATATTTATCAATATATGTGGTTTGGAACTGAAAAGCTTATGAAGTATCTCATATTAACTCTACAATTTTTTAAACCTTTCAAGAGATGACACGAATAAGGAAGAAGATGAAGATGAAGAAGAAGCAGAGGAGGAGGAAGAGGAGGAGGAGGAGGAGGAAGAAGACAACAATAACAATGAGGAAGAAGAGTTTGAATGCTATCCACCAGGCATGAAAGTCCAAGTGCGGTATGGAAGAGGGAAAAATCAAAAAATGTATGAAGCTAGTATTAAAGATTCTGACATCGAAGGTGGAGAAGTCCTTTACTTGGTGCACTACTGTGGATGGAACGTGAGGTAACTTGAGTTTTAGTTAGTGATTGCTTCTTGAATTACTTCTAAAATACACTTGTGTATTTTAAAAACTAAATGAATAGACATCTGGAGTCCTAAACTTTCAGTATTGGTATTCTGTGAAGGTCATTGTACTGTATGAAACTATTAGGTTTTTACCACTATATAAATGCAGTACTCTAGTTACTTAGAAAATCATCTTAAAATTACTTGTTCAAAGAAGGCTTTCTTCATTCCCATCTTATTTTTTGATCTCTCCATACAAGAAGCGAGCTCATGCTTTTACGAATTTCTTCTCTGGCTCTCTTAAGCCAGTTTTATCAAACAATATTCGGATAGTGCACTTAGCTGAGTCTGTTACACACTCTTCTTGGCAAAGCAGAGAGTACACTAGTAGTATGGTATTTAACAAGAGAACCACAAGATTCTTACTGGCAAGTTAGTGTGCAGCAAATAATTACATTTCGTTCAGATCTGGTTTCCATCCCTCCCCACACCTCCTTCCCCCGTGGCTGCCTCAAGCTTCCAAACAAGATTCTTCTTAGCCTAGTGGCTTCTTACGCTTTTCTTAATATATGCAGGAGTACGTGCTTTTAATTGTCTTTAATGTAGCATTAATAGAAATAAGTTGAAGTATGAATGTATTTTTGCCATTTCAGACCACTTTTTTGCCATTTAAAACTTGAAGCAACTTTGAAAAAAAGTAGAGAAAACTAAAGCTTCTGAGTGGCTTTCAAACCAATTACCAAGTCTCCTGCTTTTTTCCTCAGTTTCAATGTATCTGCTCATTGTTCTCAGCTGTCATCTTTTAAACTTTGTTACGGTGTTTAGAGATCTTAAAAAAAATGAAAAGTATGAGGCAAATCTGCTCTGCTTTTTATTTATTTATTTTTCCTCTTCTGGAAAATCCGAGGCTCTTGTGACCTTCTTCTGTCATCTGGACTTTGATTACCGTCCTACCTCTGACCAAGAGGGCAGGACAAATCTCATTTATTTAGTGCTAGCAAGATCTGCTAGCAAAGGTCACAATTACAGAAGCATGACACTTCTTTCCCTCCCTCAAATACACTTCTTTGCAGCTAGGCCTGATGATTTCCAGGACCACCTAAGGCACTGCTGAGGAGGAACATCTCGATATTGCTGGTTTTGATATCAATCTTTTGTAGAATTTTGATCTACATATATATTGATCTACAGGAATATGATCTTTCACACAAACTGTCTTCAGGCAACATTTGTAAGCATAGTGGGCTATGAAGTCAAGATACTAGGGGAGATGCAGCTTGCTCAACACGGGATTTGGAATGTGACTTAACATTTCAGTCGTTACTGGGGAGGACCTCCATAGGAGCCCAAGTTGCTGAAATCTGCATCCTACTCGCTGAGGATTACTGTGTGCCATTCCAAGAGGTTTCTTACTTTTAAACTCTTGTTTGGAATTCACCTGTAAACATAGAAGTTGTTTTCATTTTTGAGTAAATACTATGCTGTTACACATGCTATGGAGTGAGATGATCAGGGTTTTATTTGAGCAGTACCACTTTACATCTGGAGAAGTGAGAAGTCAAAAATGAGCCTTCACCTTGGAGATCCCAGCACCCTGGTTCTTAAAGGAGAAACCAAGATTCTGTTATTTTTTTAACTCTGCTTTTTAAACAAATACGCAGATTGATATCAGAGGCATTATTTCTGTGACGAGGATATATTTGAAAAGAAAAGCATTTTTAGTAAACTTGCACTGATTTGAGGGGTGAAGTGAATTGTTTGGGCTTTCTGACAGCAGGACTTGAATTTATATTCTTACCTGGGATTTCAAAAGAGCCCTCTGAAAGGGGCTGGGAGAGTAGGATTCTTCACTGAAAAATATATCGGTGATTGAGATTTAGCAATGGGACTGTGTGTGGACTCTGCTAAATGTGGCTAATTTATTTAATTCAAGTAAAATTACTTAAATTCTTTGATTTGACAGTAAGAGTGGATAAGCCCGAGCTTAAGGCAGAATCCAAATCCTTTTATGTTTTAGTACTGTGAAGACAAGTCTTGTATGATATGATAACTTGATTTGGCTTTTAGCCAGTCACAACCTGGAAAAACAACTGCTTTACTTGGATAGGTAGCAATTCCCTCCTCTCCGTATTCATTGTAGCTACATTCCTTACTTTAGTGTTCAGCTGGGGCAAGTACTGTAATGTTAGATAATGGGATGTACTGAACTAGAATTTTCTAATCGTCCAGGATTTTTAAATTCTGCCCTTCTCCTACCCCTTAAAGTGGGTTTTCCTGTTTCCGCGTTTGGTCAGTATGCCATTGAATGGCCTGTTCTTTAAATCCGTAAGTTTGAGCAGGAATCCTGTTAATGTTTCTTATCACAAAATAACCTCAGGATTGGTCTGGGATTCTGAATAATAATGTGTGTGCATATGCAAATATGTTTTGGGGTACTTTGAATGGAATTTGGTAAACTTGGTATCCAGCTTTGTTAATGCTCTGGAACCAGTGGTACTAACCACTGTGGCACTTTTTTTTAAAAATAGTAAATAGAAAATACGGAAGTGGAATATAGCTTAACAGTTGTACAGCTGCACTACTTTATGCTGAAAGATCTTGTTAGCTCCTGAGCTTCAGGTGATACGTGTTTCTGATAAAGAATTGTAGTGTTCAGTGAAGCCTGACTTGTAGTGAAACGAACGGTGGAAATCTCTACCCTGTTACAGGAAACTGTTTACATTATCACATGTTAACCAGGAAAAACTTACGAGAGAAACTCTGTTCCATCTAACAGGCGAGTTGTGTTCTGCATTATGTATGCTTTATGTGGAACTAAAACTTCCCTGGGGCCCACAGTGCCAGTTCTGTCATAATTTTGATTTTCAGCTGCCAGTGCAAAATAAAAGTTCATTGTGTAAGGTTTTAGGTAAATTTCTTCTGCAGGATGTTCACAGTAGTTAAAGACAGAGGGTGCATATTCAAAAATAGTATAGGTTGTTCTAACACTGTATGTTGTATGTTACAATATCCCAAGACATGTTATTCTTGAATGTTTCAAGTGTTTAAGACTTAGTATTTTCAACATTTCTTTCTTTCCTTCAGAAATCTGAATGTGAAAGTGCCAATTTCTGTCTTGGTTTGTTGAAGCGTTAACAATATACAAATTTTGTACTTAACAGTCGACCACTGAAATTAAAGGAACATATGCAGCCAGATTTCAGATTCCTAAGAGTAGTGTGTGTCATGGTGGGGGAGAATTACTCAAAAATAAATAACCCCCCAACCTCCCCCACCCCGAGTCGCCATCTAATATTCCAGTATTGGTATATTCCAGTATGGTTATAAGACTAAATCTCCACTTTTCTTTCATTACACCTAAAGAAAACATTTGATTCTTCCTTGTTAGCAGACACAGTATACTGCAACTTACCAGTGAATTTGCCAAGGCTTGCTAGTTCCTTCAGGTCACTTGTCTTCCCTTCCTGAGAAAGTGGTACCTTCACTAGTATAAATCTAGAGGCTGGAGAAGTACACTTCTTTTTTTTTTTTTTTTTGCTATATAGCTATTCATTTAATTCCTTTTTTGCTTCCTTCCCATTCAAACCCACCTTTCTGGCAGGCATTCATTTTAACCACTAAGGAAGAAAAGCTTCTCTGCTTACTGGCTCATCTTTGTCGTCATTTTAGTAAGGCAAAGGGGATGCTTCTTCTGAAGGCATTCTAGGTTTTCATGTGAAACCTTATTTAAAAAATAAGTAAATAATAATTTCTTATTAAGTCGTCCTCTTGGTTCTCAGCAAGTCTGTGCAAACTTTTAGGAACACCTCCCTATCTTACCTCCTTCCTCTTCTCACCCAGCTGCTCACTTTAGGGAGTTGAGATAAGGCAGTGTGGAAGACAACACTGCAGTAAAACGACCCAGGTCTTCTGGAAGCACATACTTCTTGTAATGAGGGCTGAATAACTTCTTTCATAATGTTTTTTTGTGTTTTTTTGTTTTGTGAACAGGGTATCTAAAGGAAGATTAGTGATGAAGTAAGTTTTCCTGTTTTAGTAAGGTGCAGTTCTGTAAAGAAAGGCTGTAGTCTGAGTCACAATGCGTCTTGGCACCTGGTGCACTGTACAGCTTTCAGGGTGCTTCTCTGTCATGCAGCAGAGAAGAATGTAATTTAGGGTCATGTTGTCAGCTGTGGCTTGGGATGTCTCCCTTTTGCAGAACCGGTGTCAGCCTAGGGTCCAGTTGTCACAGGTTTAGGCAACCCATTTGCATCTAATGTGCAAGTAGTGAAAGGAGCTGTGCGACGCAAATGTGTTGAAGTGTGGTGGTCCGATTCCCTGGAGAAGAGTTGAGATTTCTGTGACGCTGGGCCTGCTTGCAGAGTCTGACTGCTCTTCCAGGTGCAGTCAGGAGTAGAGCCAGGATGTGCTCTGGCCAGGAACTGTGGCTGTCACACATAGGTTTTCAATTTGTGCTCCTTGAGTTGAGGAGTCGTGGCCACTGCTTCTAATATGTAACATTTAAGATCCTCTGGTATCTACAGATAGCCTCTTAAAATTCTGCACTTTGTCTGTCCTTCGCTTCAGTATGCCCCCCAGTCTATGAGCTGTTGCCCCAACAGGCACTGCAGTTACCTTGAATCACAGTATGTGCAGTGTGCAGACTTCGCATAGGGTGAAGATTGTTTTCATACTGGATATGCATAGAATGAGTGAATACAAATTCTGTATTACAGCAGCATGATTGAGGCAGAAAGGACACTGTCAGAATAATTGCTTTTCACCGTGGATTTGTCCAGTTCTAGTGCTGTTTTCCTGCATGCATTTAGACCTAATGAAATACTCTTTAACATTTATGTGGCTTGCAAAGTCCTTTTGACAGTCTCCTTAGTGTTGTTGCTTCTGGAAAGCATGTCTTTGACTTGAAGAAAGATTACTTTAAATACGGTTTCCCACAGTCTCACAGAATATGGGATTTTTCCATACTGGAAACCATTCTGCAGAGTTGTATTTCAGTTTTGGAAAAATATAACTTGAGGCTGTTCACCTACATGTCACCTGGTAATAGTACAACTACAGCTGTGTCTGCAGCAGAATAGGTAGTCTTGGTATGTTGTAGCCTGCATGGTCTGCTCTTAGATTTTGTGATTTTTATTGTCACATGAAGGAGAAAAAAACCCAGTAAATTGTTTTGGAAAACTATTTTTCAGAAGCTACTGCCACTTCATTTTTTGCTGTGTTATTGTGTGAAATTTAAATTAATAAAATACAATATTTAGCTTCTGGAATCCCTTGCATAGATCTTAACTTAGAGTATACAGGAAAGAAAGTTGGAAATGTCTGTATTTTTCTCTAATCCTGTTTAATTTATAGGTCAATGTTGTAGATATAATTGGCAGTAGTTGCAATTCAGCTGAGTTGGGACTGTATCAGCAGTTGCTGTATATATCAAAATGGTGGTCAAAGCCTAGCTGGAAAGCCAGCATGGTCAGTTGTGCTTGGCTCCATCTTGTGCTAGTTCTTTGAGTGTGTGGTTTTCTGATTTTTTGGTTGGTTGGTTGGTTTTGCTTTGATTTTTTTTTTTCTGTTTTTTTAAAGTTGTTTTCGTCCCCTCTCTTTTCATGATGTTGTCTGGTATCATTCTGATACAAAATGGAAACCTTTAACTGCAAACGAATTGAAAAGTGTTCATCACTCCAAATATCACTTTGCAGACACTCAGGCGTGAGAGAATTTATTTTTGTTAACTGGTCACATTTTGTGTAGTTGTAAGAATTTATTGTTAAGGTTGTACAGTATATATATATAAAGTATAACTTTTAGAGATTCATACAGAATTATCCTTCCGGTAGCTTGTGTTACTTGTATATGTGGATTTCCTGCTGTTCAGTGCAGACTGGAAAAATACCAGCTTTCACTCTTACCCATCACTGTCAGAAAACCTCATCCCGTATGTCCCAGTGTATGAAGCTGAACCTTAGCTGAAACTCTGTGTGCTGAAAACTACACAAATTACTTCTTTATTCAAATTCCAATCCAGTTTTTATATGGCTAATTTCCTTTATCCTCCATTAATTTCTCTTATGATGATGTGATTATCTGCTTAAAACCATAAATGTGTACAATTCTTTTTTTGCTTTTAGGTATGATGAATGGATAAAGGCAGACAAGATAGTGAGACCAGCTGATAAAAATGTACCAAAAATCAAGCATCGAAAGAAAATAAAGGTAGCTTCTCTCCCTTTTTCTCTGTTGTTACCCCCGACTTTGGTTTAATATATTCTTAAGTATTCTCCTCTCCTTTCCAACCTTTTGATTGGCCTACAAATGCTTGACAGTAAAAGTGACTTCCTGGCCTTTTAAAAACTAGAACTTTTTAAATCAAAGTTTTGGGTTTTTTCCACTTTGGGATGGGGAGGGGAAGCTTCTCTTTCCTTCTTTCCTTTTTTTTTTTTTGTTGTTGTTGTGAAATTTACATATGCACTTAGAGAAAACGAATGAGAAGGCTCCATTTTGTTGTCAGTGGGGGGAGCCAACTCTGGGGCATGAAATTCAGGAGCTGCCTCTGCTGATGCTGGAGAGCAAACCCATGACTGGTCCACATGTGTGTGACTATCGTTTTATTTCAGAGCGTTTCTTTCACTGTTCATTCTTTTGAAACTGGTATTTAGGCTTAGGTTATGCCGTATGCCTTGGCAAGTGGGATGCAAGGAAGCTTTTCCGTTTGCCACAGATGTCAGCGGTCCTCCTGCCACACCCCCAGCACGTGGCACCTCTGGAACCCGAGTGGTGTTCTAGAGCTCCCCGCCCATGGGACACAGCAGGGGTCGCAGCCCTGCCCTGCCACTGCTGAGCCTGGCATCCTCCGGTGCGGCTGCTCCGGGGGCGCTGGCTGCGTTTGCTTTCCCGTTTGTTTTAGTGTCGTCAAAGTTCCTGTCTTTGGTATAAGTGTCTTGGCATGGGCTGCAGAAAGGTATTTGCAATCTTTTAAACAAAGAGGAAAGCTTTCTTTTACAGGTTGAATGTTTAAGATAACTGTAAGTATTGCTTAATTGTAATCTATGTTAAGATGTATGATCAAATGAGAGAGTTTTTAATCTTTTCTTTCACACAGAATAAAACTGACAAAGAGAAGGAAGAGAAGTATTCTCCTAAAAACTGTAAATTGCGACGTTTGTCAAAACCACCTTTTCATACCAGCACATCACCAGAGTCTGGGTCCAAACTTGACAGCACTGAAGCCAAAAATACTGAACAAGCTCCAGTTAAATCAGTAGAAATTACCTCTATCATTAATGGGCTACAAGGTATTGTACTTAAACTTTTTCTAATTCTGTAAATGGCCTTTAAACAGTAGTAAATGACAATGTAGAACAACTGATGAAGTTGTGCACTTGTGTGTGTCTGGCTAATTACAACGTCTTCAGAAATAAACCTTGAACGGAAGCAATATTTGCAGTTTCTGAAAACAGGTATTGTGGATTCAGTGTATGTTAACAGTCTTAAGAATTAAGTCCTTTGTTTTGCCATCCTTTTTTTTGTTTGATACAGAGCAAAGCATTTTTGCTTCCTATAGTATTTCCAGTTTTTTACTTTTTGATTTATGTAACTTTTAGGACCCATGATTTTTTCTTTTCTGCCTTGAAAAACAGAATTAATAAAGCTAGGTTTCCTGTCAGCATGCCTGTTGTTCCTAACATTGTTTTCCCCTTCCCACATGTTTACAGCAGCATTATAATAACTAGTTGCTTCTCTTCATCTTTAGTTTCGTGCGTGCCTCCAGAAAAAGAAATCATACATGGTATAGGTAGCTTGGGTAACCACCAATTTTTGTGGAAGTTGTATGAATTTAATAATTTTTCAGACTTAATCGAACTTGGATGACATTGGCTGCTGGATTCCAAACTTGTAGGTAGAATAACTCAACATAATCTATTAAGCGTGGTTTCTTTAGGAAATGAGAAACAAAAAATCAATTAGTGCTGATGATAATGACACTGTTATTAGTGCTATAATTAATCCTTAATTAAGTTTTGATTACAAAAGCACAATTTGACATACACCCTCTAATATTGTGGAAAGCTAAGTGTTTTCCATATTGCGTAATTAATTTCCAGAAATGCTTTTAATTGTATGCAATCTTTTGTCATTTAAGTCTACGTAGATTCATGCTGGGGATTAATTTCTTTTTCTGTTATTTGCAGGTTTTTGTTTTAGAAGTATGAAACTTTTTCTGTTATTTGCAGGTTTTTGTTTTAGAAGTATGAAAATCTGTAATGTTTTACTGTTTCTTTTCCTCCAATTTTAGAGCTGCTTGCTCAAAACTTCTACTTTTTTTTTTTCCTAAACTGGAATGATTAATGCATTTGTATTCAACTTTGCTTTGAAAGTCACGGCAAAGTAAATAGATTGAGAGGAAAACTTGATGGACCTGACTTTTGGTTGTTTCATTAAATGTGGGGGTCTTGGCTTTTATTTCAAATGGCTAATTTCAATGCCTTTTATAATAGTAGTGTAGTTTTGATCCTTTAAGGTATGAGAAAGGCAAATGTTAGAAGTCCATTTGAAGTGATAGAGTTCTTGGAACTTTAGGCCAAAATGTCTACCGTGAATGTTTAATTAGAAAAAATCTGAAAAGGGTTGTGTAAAACTTGCATTCAGATTGAGTCTTAGAGTAGAATTTTAAGATCCTGCCTATCTTAAAACAAATAAACCAAGAAAACCTGAGGCAACATTTCTCAAGGTATTTTGTCCTGTACACAACTTATCTCTGTTAGTGTAATCATATTTTGGTAAATCTGTTTTTTTAAAAAAAAAGTTAATTCAACTTTTTTCATTTCAGTGAATTTTATTGATGGTATTGCTTTTCTTCTCTGTCATTAGTTATATTATCATCTTTAAAGAGGTGGTGAGTTTTAGTGAGGAATTGGGAATGAGATGGGAAGTAGGATGAGAAGAGTTAAACTAGCTATGCCAACAAAAATGGATGAGTAATCAAGGAGTTACCCATATATTTGAGCCATTTCTCATTGTTTCTCATGTATCCATATCTTCTCACATTGAATGGGATTGTTGTTGGTCCCTTCTCCATTACATCTTTGTTCTTCTTCTGTTTCTTTATTCTTGACCCTGAATTTTCTAACTGTTGCCCTACGCTCTTATTGTTCATATATTTCTCCAAGTGCCTTTCATTATTGCTTTTACTTCCTTTTTCCAGGCTGGTAATCAGGTTGGTTTCTTAGAGATTATCCAATGTTTTTGTTGCTGTTCTGTATTTTTAGACTGTGGATTTTCAAGGGAAAATACTGTCTCTGTTCTGGGCTTTGGAAAAAGGGCAGATAATGGTAGTATTTGTAACCCATAAGAAATACTTAGAGTTTTTATGTTAAGCACATATTTCAGTTTCTGTTTTGGTTAATTATGTGGAAGTTTGTATTTTATGGATTGATGCACTCTATGCTTTCTCCACATCTTCAGAAATTCCTGGAGACATACTGTATAGTACACAATTTTCCTAGTTCCTAATCTAGCCATTATACCTTCTAATAGAGCAGGAAATAAATTTTTGAAGTCATCATGAGGTGCTATTTAAAATGCTACTAGAGATCCCTGTAGCCTGTGTTCATATCTGTACAGTTTTCTTTAGTTTGTTTTTTAACAATTATTTGTAACTAGAATCAAGACAAACTTTTCTTGTTTTGTGTTTTTTTTTATTTATTTATTTTAAATTAGCTTCTGAAAGTTCTGATGATAGTGAGCAGGAAGATGACCAAAGTGCCCCGAAAGTACATGCTGATGGCAAAGAGGACTCTCAACATGAAGCTGTAAGCCAAGATAAAAATGAACTCTGTCTAAAAGAACAACAGAGCAGTTCATCCCTCCCAGAAGAAACTAAAGCTCTGACAGATGTAGTGCCCAAGTCGGGCTCCAAGTCTCCTGAAAGATTGCGAAAAGACATGGAAGAGTTATCTGAAGATACTGACTCTGATGGAGAAGACGAAGCTACAAAGAAGAGAAAGGATGTAAAAAAGGAAGTAGTGGATAAAACAGCAAAACCACAGGTAAAACGTGGTAAACGAAGATACTGTGTTGCAGAGGAGTCTTTAAAGACTGTGTCACCTAATAGAAAGGATGAGAAGCCCAAAAACAAAGACTCCCTTAGTTTAGAAAACAGCAGTAACAGCTCCTCAGATGAAGATGAGGAAGACAAATCTAAACTGAAAATCACTCCAACTAAAAAGTACAATGGACTAGAGGAGAAAAGGAAGTCTTTACGGACAAATACTTTCTACTCGGGATTTTCTGAAGTGGGAGAGAAAAGAATAAAGCTTCTAAATAACTCTGATGAAAGACTTCAGAACACCAGAGCGAAGGATCGAAAAGATGTCTGGTCAAGTATCCAGGGACAATGGCCGAAGAAAACGCTGAAGGAACTGTTCTCGGACTCCGACACTGAAGCTGCTGCCTCCCCTCCACACGGTGCTCCTGAGGATGCTGCAGCAGAGGAGCAGCTTCGTACTCTTGCAGAAAGCAACATTTCTTTGCCTAGCTCTGAACTTGAAAAATCTTTGCCAGTTAGTGTGGATGTTAAACCTGCTGAGGAGAAACCAACTGAAGTGGGTGAAAAGAAAGTTGAATTTCCAAGCAGTGGCAGTAATTCAGTGCTAAATACTCCTCCTACAACTCCTGAATCACCTTCATCGGTAACTGTAACAGAGTCCAGTAGACATCAGTCCAGTGTCACTGTCTCTGAGACACTGCCACCAAACCAAGAAGAGATACGAAGCATTAAAAGTGAAACAGATAGCACAATTGAGGTGGACAGTGTTGCAGGGGAGCTGCAAGACCTCCAGTCTGAGGGAAATATTTCTCCAACAGGTTTTGACGCCAGCGTCAGCTCCAGTAGTAGTAATCAACCAGAGCCAGAGCATACTGAAAAAGGTAAAGGAAAGTGTAAACAGAGCTGTCTCCAACCTAACCAGCTCTTATTTTACCATTGCCAATGTATTTTCATTCTGTTATGGTTACACTGCTGTGAAGTTAGTTGTTGGAGGAAGTAGTAGCCTGCTGTCTACTTCAAATGTGTGGAAATGGTGTAATCATCTACTGAATAAAATATAATCTGCCAGGAAGTTTCTTGGCCTTTTTTTAGGAATTGTGATGGTTTCAATGATGAATAAAGTATATAAGAATAAAGCTTATGCTGGACCTGGCAAGAAAAGCCTAAAGCAAACTGTAATACATTGTATAAGGAATATTTATTGTAGCAGGACAGATACATTTTGAGTACCTTGCTTACAAGTAGAAGATAGTGTTTCTTAAGTAAAATTTTGATTCTCTGTAAGCTGTTGATTTTGGTGGGGAAGTGCCAGTTATTGCATGCTTAGGCAACCATTTCCAAACTTGCCTCTTAGGAAATTAATTTTTTTAAAAAATACAAGTCACGCTGATAGCAAACATTAACCGCATTAGCTATATTTCACTTTCAGATGTGATTTTGCAGGTTGAAGTTCCTATCCTGAGACCCCTAGAGGACAGGGGATAATAAAACTTGCCAACACTTGTGCAGGTGATGTCAGTGTACTGATGCCTGCTTTTTTAACTGTTTTCAAGACTGGATCCAAAAGCTTTTTTGTGATCCTGTTCTTTTACAGTTCCATCAAAAGTACAGCTACTTTCACTGTGTTAAAGTGCCTAAAAAATTATTAATGCAAAGGAGAAAAAACACATCTGAATATAATCCTGAGATGACAGAAGTCGGTTCTTCATCTCAACAGATTTCAGTTAATAATTAACAGAATTTTCTCAAAATGCCATTAAGGTGTGTTACCTTCATCATTCTGTTTGAATTGTTCTTCTGAAAGAATGCAACAAAATGTGTTTTCTTAAACGAGAGAGTTTGGAAGAGGTGACTATGTAGCCCTCAATAAATACAGCTGTATTACTTTGTTAATTATAGATGTGTAGTTTTAGAACTTAATTTATTTGCCTTTTTATGTAAAAGGAAAGTATTGCCACATGAAAAAAGTTTTACACTATTGCGCAATATTACTTTCACATGCATTAGACTTTAACTTCCTCTGTGGTTTTTGTCAGCATGCTGCTTGTTTTAGAAAATTGGGGGTTTTAATTCAAATGGTTTTGTTACAGGAGTCATTTTTAATCTACAAGTCAGATGGTTGTGGAACAATGTTTGAACAACTCCTAAAATTTGCTCTTTTAACAGGTGTACTAGAATTCTTTTATCTTCCCTTTCTACTTCTTCCCCTTGTAGTCACAAATACCAGTAGACATTTTCCTTTGGTGTTTTGTTTACATTCTGTTTGTTGACTTGTTTTTTAACATTATCTAAGATTTTTTTTAATACTTTCAATTAATGTAATTACTCATCACAAGTGATAGTTTCAGTTTTTCCTTACAGCTTCGAAGTGCAACAGGCTTTTTGAACATTTTTCAATTCCAGTAGTTCTTGATAAGTTTTTCAAATAAATGTATTCTTATTTATTTTACAGTATTAAAAAAGTAAAAATCGGTGCAGTTCAAGAGAAGTTCTGACGATGCATACGGGAAAGTTACTTTTAATCATCTTACATGTGCACTTTAACCAATAAACTTTGCCTTCCATCCTCCTTCACCTCCTCTTGTCAATATAAGTAGAAAGATGAGCCATATTAAGAATAGGCAGGAACAATCACGTTGTTGTCTGCAAACTTCAGCTCTGAAGTGGTTTTTTGAGACTTTGAGAACAACACTCAAAAGTGCAAGTATTTATTTAATTTCTGTTTCTTTTTTTTCTTTCTTCTCTCTTTCTTTCCCCAATTATAGTCTGTACAGGCCAAAAAAGACTTAAAGATGCTCAGGGAGGAGGGAGCTCCTCAAAAAAGCAGAAAAGAAGCCACAAAACATCTGTGAACAACAAAAAGAAGAGTAAAACTAGTAAGTACAGCAGCTCTGTGTGAAATGAAATGTGTGAAGGTACTCTGTCATTTGTTTGAATGATTGTAGGAGATGGAGTCTGGAAATAAAAAATGTATTAGGACAAAATGTTTTCATTGGGGAATTCTTGGTGCTGCTTAAATGAAGAAACTACTCTTGCTGAATGCCAAAGTGTTTTTAAATGTCTTGTGCTATTACTGGCCCTATTTCTAAGAGATCCTTAATAACCCTGTAACTCGGAAGACTAAGAGCAGCAAGTATTTCACACTTGGTAGAATTGGGGCAGGAATCTCTGTAGCATGATAGCTGCATGTTTTAGAGGAGACCTGGATGAAATTACACTTCGTATTTTTTGCAGGATGAGTTCTTAGAGGTTAGTATCTCTTTCAGTAGCAAATATGAGAATAATTCCAGAAAAATACAGGCTCCTTTTTCTTCCTGTATCATCTGTTACATGTTCAGTAAATAATGCAGCTTTTGCAGCTTTTTTGTAGTTACAAGAGCTAATTAGAATAGAAACCTTGGTACTGGGAAAGAGAAGCTTAATAAAAGCAGAGGTATATTAGACACACATGCACATGTGCTCAGGAGACAACAAGATCAATTACTGACTCACCTCACCGTTAATAAAAAATCCCAGGGAACAGTCAGTTGGCGAATGATGCCGGGATGGGGGATGGTAGCTGTAAAAAATACAGTTTAGGCATGGATAGCAAGCATATGCTATGCCTTTTTTCCTCTCTTTTCTTTCTTTCTTTCTTTTAACAGATTTTACTAGAAGTCTGTACCTTCTGGTCTGCTGTTTGCTTTCACCCCGCCTGTCCTTCATGTTCGTTGATCTCTCCACATTCTCTCATCCTTTTTCATTCCATTTCACTGATCTTCTTCCATAATCCTTATTTTTTTCCGTCACTCCAGGAATTAAGTAACAAAACAAACTGAATTTACACAGCTAATACACCATTTTTAGCCTTGCCATTGTTGCCTTTGATTTGTTGAATTTATCCCTTCTTCTCAACCTCTGTCTTCATCAGGACGCAAGCACCTCAAAGCTAGAATTGTTTCTTGTACTGTGTACTGTCCTTGGTGTGTATGCAGTCTTTTTGTTAGACTTCAGGCACTGCTGTGTGTAATAAGGGCAATTAATAGATAAGATGTGGAGTCAGTTGTGAGCAAAAAATGCTTTTTGCAAAATTCAGGTGTACCATTTAAAGCTGCTTTTGTAGCAGCTTCAACTCTTGCCTTTGCATTAAGCCAGCAGACAACGGCAGCTCTGCAGCCAGCCAAGTTCTTTCATACCACTTGTATCTTGGTGTTTGGTTTCTACAGTGTAGATCACAAGGTCATAAAGACCAGAACCAGAAGAGCCTTTCAGCGTTCATTTTGTCAACACCTAGGGCAGCTACAACTGACGCATAAGTTTTTCTTGGTAAATATTAATTGAATGTGTTTTTAAAAACAACTCTACTGATTGAGGCTCTGTGGCTTCCCTAGGCAGTGCTTCATTAGACTTCTGTTGAATTACAGTCTCTTGTCCCTGCTTCCACTCCAGTTTTATTTTTGTAACACTAAACAAGCTTCATTCTTTCAAGCATTACTCATAAATCATGTCTTTTAGGTTATTTTGTTACTCCCCTTTGGGTGGTTTCATTAGAAAACTGCATTCAGTTCAGCCTGTTGCTTTATAGTTAGTTATTTCAATGTGAGGTGAAGTTCTTGTGTTTTGTTCAGCTGAAGATGTTTTTCTGCAGTTAAAGAATTATCCTGTCTGAGGATTTTTTTTCAGATGATGTCATGCAAATTTAGATTATTGCTAGTCATTTTAGCACTGAAAACCTAAAATAAATAGAGGTGACATGAGGCTAAGAAAAAGGCCAGTTGTTTACTCTCGTTTCTGCTACACGTCCTAGGAGTATAGTGAAAAGCTTGTCTGTAACTAGTACCTCTAAAACGGGATAGAGGTTTGTATATATCGAATGCTGTATTAGAAATTAATAATAAGATAAACAGGAGATAAGACATAACAATCAGTCTTGCTGTTTCAGAAAAAGTATAGCCCATTACAAGGGTAATCTTTGCACCTACATTGACACGTGGACTGCCTCTTTGCCTTATTTGCTAATGTAGGCTATTTATTTATGGCTTTGGTTCTAAAGCCACAAGGGTGATGCTGTCTTGAATCGTTCAGAGAGTAGAGTGCACCTTTCCTATATGGACCTTGAGCAGTTGGATCGCATGCAAGAATCTCCTTAGAAGTGTGTCCCTACACCGCCCGCTTATGTTCTTGCCCACACACTTTCAGCAATATACTTAGCAGTATTCAGGATGGGTTGTGGAGCCACAGTCGGGGACTCCACCCTCTAGCTCTGTTTGGTTCTCATAGACCCACATAATAGCTATGAACAACGTGCACAGCAACTACTGCACCGTGTTTCCCATGCAAGGTTTCCCTTTCACAGCATGCCAGAATTACGAGGGGCCCCATCATGTACTTGTGTTGTCGTCCTGTATTTAGGCAGTAGTGATACAAAGAGCTGTGTGCCAAGCTTCTATGCCAGGATGGATTATATAATTTTCAAGTAAAAGGATTTTGGTCAAATAAACTCCTGTTAGATGAATATCAGCACAAAGGTAGTTTCTGATAAGCTTTGTTTTTTAACAGTATATCTTCTTGTTTCTTCAGCAAACAGCAGTGATAGTGAAGAACTATCTGCTGGTGAAAGCGTGTCGAAGTCTCAGTCAGCAAAATCGGTTTCTACTGGTGTGAAATCTCACCAAACCAAATCACCCGCAAGAACCCAGTCTCCGGGAAAATGTGGGAAAAATGGAGAGAAGGAGTCTGATCTCAAAGAACAGAATAATCGTTTGCCCAAAGTTTACAAATGGAGTTTTCAAATGTGTAAGTATTTTCTTCAAAACTCGCCTAGTGTGGTCTTATGGTATAGTAGAAGGCGGCTTTTTGAATTTTGTGTATTTTAGTTTTTATTCCCTAAAATTATTCCATCCTCAGTTTGCTTAATTTTCTGATAAATCCTGATTTTAAAAAACAAATATTTTTTTGTAATTGCAGTGCAGGAAAACTGCCTATATCCCGCTCTTCCAGTACTGGTTTTAGACTTGCTGTTCTTGCCGTCCTGTGCAGGCTTGTCATTCTGGCATGAGTGTTATCCACTGTCTGTGCTCCTTGTGTTGATATTTTCTTGCTGTTCTACTCCTCATTCTCTAGTTGTGGTTCAGACACTTACATGATTGATTTGTAACTTTTCCCCCTTCCAATTTGCTTTAGTGAACCAGGTCATGTTTACTATTTCTAGTAAATAAGAACTTTCAGCATGTTTGTGTTGGTCAGCTATGGGTACACACTTATAGCTAGGGGTGAGCAGTGTTGAAAGGAGCATGCATTTGCCTATCTGAAAAGCAGCTCAGTAGCTTATTAATGCCTCGATATTAATGCAACTTCTTCATTGTCTTTGTGTGTGTATGCTATTGCAGCATTATTTGCAGTGGGGAGAAAAGAGAAGTAAGATAAAATGTTAGGTGATTGAAGCCTTCCTGCTCAATATAACAATAAGCAAACAATTAGAAATAATTACTTAAAACCAAAAACTTGCTATTTTTAGCCCTCTCTCTTACAGCGTATGGCTGTTTGTCTAGTCAGCAATAAATTGTTGTCCTTAGGTACTGACCATGAATGTCTACCATTGCATGAGTTGCTTTCTGGTTGCTTCTAAAGGTCAAATTGAAATTGTTTGGTGTGTCTGATTTAAATTACTTCTTAAAGTAATCCATAGTATCTTATTCAGTATTCACAGATGACCTTAATGTATGTCAAATTTCTGAAGTTCTCAGAGCATTATGCTCGGCACTTTTCTGCATTCTGTCCCAGGCTGTGTGAAGGCTGCTGTTCTTCATGTAAACTGGGAACAGGAAAGAGCTGGCACAGCACACTATGCAGACACATCTGCTGGGTTGTTGGAGTTTTTTGCTTTTTTTTTTTTTTGCAGCAGCATTGTTTCATGCCCACTCAGCCAGCTGTTTCTGTGGTGAGAGAATCTGACCCTGCGGGTTTTTTCTATCCAGCCCTGAATCTCGGTGCTACTCTACTTTGCGAGTATTTTTCTCCTAGTACTTTTTCCAGTCAGGTTACATTTGGCTGCTCTTCAGGACTCTGTAATGTAATAGGTCTTTATTGTCACTTACCAGCCTGCTGAGATTCATTGGGTAGATTTCCTGTGCAACACATTTAAAGAGCTTTGGCTCCTTCCTTTCTTTCTACCTTGGCTACATTGCACGTACTAAATCCGCTTGGCAGAAGTTGGACTTTGGAGTGCTGTTTAACTTATTTCCTGCTGTTACAGAGGTCTGAGACACTTGCAGTGTCTCTGAGCCTTCCTCATCTTCCCACAGCCTAATACAGTTGTGGCTTTTGGTTCTTTGGCCCTTCATTAGAGATTGATGAAGTGTGTTCTGTGCCCCACAGTAGTTTAAATTATTCTTCCATGTCTTCAAATGGAGCATCTCCAGGGTGGCTTACCTGTGGCTGAATGGGACTGAACCTCCTCCTGCCCGTGCCGCCCCCACAGCTGTGTGCCACTCTGTGGAGAGCTCCTAGCTGGAAACAGCCAGTGGGGCAGCTCTTGTGCTGGCCATGTCCATCAACATCCCCATGTGGGATGCCAGCAAAGAGGTCCTGTATAGTTACACCTTATGGCCCATATGCCATGGACTCGATTAGAACCACCCCACAACTGTTCAGATTCCTGTTGTAACCTGTTTGTTGTAACAACCCAGGCAAGTCGGGCAAGACTGACCTTCCTGGTATACTAGGCCAAACTGAGCTCTAGCAAGGACTCAAAACAATAGGCTCGAAGCTAGTTTTGGCCCCTATGTTTTCACCAGTTGTCTTAATTTTTTTTTCTTTTCCTTCTATGTGGAGGGGAGTGCATGCGTTTTTCTGCCTTTCCAGCTTCTTTAAAAAAAAATAAAAAGTGTATGTATGGTGGTACCTCTTAAAAACTAATAGAAAATGAACAGAGTTTGTGATAATAAACAGCAGCTGCTGTTGCTGTTTTTCTTGGCTTTGCCATCTGCTACCTCAAAGCATATCGCTGAGACTTGAGTACTTCCCACCTCACTGAAATTCAGAACTTCGTGGAAATGGTGCAATACAATACTTAACAGAGATTGTTTAACTCGCAGCTGACTTGGAAAATTTGACTAGCGCCGAGCGCATAACGGTTCTCCAAGAAAAACTGCAGGAAATCAGGAAACATTACCTGTCCTTGAAATCGGAGGTGGCTTCCATTGACCGAAGAAGAAAGCGCTTAAAGAAAAAAGAGCGGGAAAGTAAGTGCTGGGAAACAAATTGTACTTTTAGAGGGCTAAATTGCATGTCATGTTATTAAGGTGTTAACAAGAATTGGATAATTTTTAGGGAGATGTGTGCCATTAGGAGTGTGCATTTGTTTCATTTATTAAAAACACTGTATACAGTTATTTTATGATCTTTAGAAGGTATGGTTCAGATATCCAGTGACTATGTAAGGGGGAAAAACATTAAAAAGGTATGCAATCTGTTTAATTCTGTTTAAGCAGAACTACTTTATACAGGAAAAAACATACAGAAAACCAAACTTTTCTAAGTAGTGAACAACATGTCTAAGGTTATTAATAACTTTTTCTTCAAGTTGCACAATAATTCACTGTAGTATTGCTTGTGTGTCTAGTTCATGCTTTGATGTATTGTATGAGTTTAAGGGAGACCATCAATTGATCTCTCGTTTCACTGAAGCTGCTTTACCTATTGCTCTAGGGAATGTTCTAGTGTGCCTGCTTCTAGCAGCATTAAAAGGATTATTTTCTCCACGTCTTGTTTATGTGCACATTCAAGAATTCACCGAGTATAAGAAGGAAGACTGAAGTGCCACGTGTAGTAAGGTTTTATGGCTGCAACCATCACATCAACTGCAGTTGCTTGTTGGTTGCCAGAGCAGGATATATGTGCAGATTCAGTGCTGGGATAAGGCCCTACCTGTGCTGATTCCCACAGGAAAGAAAGGGGACAGTTGTCTGTGCTCGGGGGTCAGGAATGAGCTCTGGTGTCGTCTGCATGGGCCCTTGATCTGGGTGGCCAGTGCACCAGGGCTACACAGGGCAATGCCAGGCGGCTGTCTTGCGCGCAGCTGGAACTGTCTCTCAGAGCATTTCCCACAAAAGCCAGGGGATGCAGGCATTTTTCTTCTTAATTACTAGGCATTGGTTGCTGGAGTCAGTGTATACCAATGCTTGTTGTTGAATGGGAAAACATTTTTATTGCTTGATTTGTAAATTTTGATAACTTGTGTTTTTTCTCCTCTGTGCAGGTGCTGCTACTACATCATCTTCCTCCTCATCACCTTCGTCTAGTTCCATTACCGCTGCAGTTATGTTAACTTTAGCAGAACCATCTATGTCAAGTTCATCACAGAATGGAATGTCAGTTGAGTGCAGGTGACAGCAGGACTTGCCAAAGCACTTTGCACTTAATGGCTGCTGAGGGCCACTCTTTTTTTTTCTTTTTTTTTTTTAATACTGCACAGTGGCACAAAATTCAGACAAGCACTATTTTGTATTTAAAGTTGTTTCTTGACAAGCTAACTTTGCACTTAAGTGCACTTTTATGAAGAAAAAGTACAACAAACTGCTTTTCCTCAAGCAATAATTGTTTCCAACTTGTCTGGGAATTGTAAGTCTAGTGACTCGAAGGCCTTCCACTGTGGCAAATGGAGGCTGTTCACTGCCTGTAGAGACAGTACAATAAGCATATAGTTGTTGGGTTGATCTAAATAGATGTGGTAAGGCTTACTGTATTCCCTGGTATTTTGTTAAAGCTGGAACATTTGATATTTTTCCATTTATTTATGACAAATATTGAACCTATTTTCATTTGTACAAGCTAATTGTTTTTTAACTGCTAAGTCACCTTATAGTGGCTTTAATTGTATACGTCAAGCACATGTATTCAATTCAAAACCTGCAGTTAGTAGAATGTTTGACATCAGTCCTGATAACCAAATATGAGGATTCCTTCAAAAAACAAAAAAGACTGACTAATGTTTACAGGTTTGAATTAGGCTTAAATAGGTTACTCTGGGTTTTAAGAACCCATTAATTGGAATGAAACTACTGTACTTTGCCATTTTTCTATAAAACAGTATTTTTTTTTAATTTTGATAAAATACATTATGAAAAAGAAAGAAAATGGCTAACAAACTGTATTAAATCTTAATGTATAAAGATTGTATTTAGCCAGTTTAAAGTGTATATTTATTCATAATGGATTATAACAGTTATATTTTTGTGTTTTCTTGTAAATGTTTCTTTTCCCTTAAAGCGACAAATACTTCATTTGTAATGCTTATTTTATTACGAGCTTCAAGGAGAGGACTCCAAGACAGGCTGAGGTGTGAGGTTATAATTTGTGGTTGCTGATATGAACACTGCCACAAAAGGGTAGTTGTTTTTAAAATAGCTAGCTGAGTGGTAGACGTTTAATTTTTTAAATGCCTTGTACAAATTCCAAAACCAACTTCAAACTGTTTTCACTTGTATCGATTTTATGTTGTACGGATCCCAAGCTCTCTCCTGTTAATTATATACCTTTGTAAGACATTTGTATATTGCGGAAGTGTTCATTCAAGCTATTTAATACCTGGCACTGTTAATACACAGTACTTTATTGTACAGATTGTTTTACTGTTTTAATTGTAGTTCTGTGTACTTCTTTTGCCTGGGGAAATAGGGGCTGGCATGTTTTTCTTTGTTTTCTGGCAATACAACATGTAAGAATTCAAAGCATTTTGTTTGTAGATGCTAGAGTGTCAGAATCCTTTACATTTGACTTTTCTAAGAAAAGCATTTTCAGTCTTCGTAGTGTGTGCTTAAGGTTAACTGATTTTATTGAAAATGGTTTCAAAGTATTCAGAATTGTACAGGACTGTAAAAATTTGTTGACAAACATTGAAGGAAAAGCTTATAGAAAAAAGCTATAAAATATATATTAGGTTCTGCAGAAAATGGAGAATTATGTAATATATTGTACAAATGTAAGCAAAGGCCTCTGAAATAAAATGCCATAGTTTGTGAATCCCTGATTTTGTTTCTAACAGTTTAATTAAGCAACCATAGTGTATTCATTAAAATGACATCAGGCTGCAGAATCGGTTCAGCAAATGATCTTTGATAGGGTGTAACAGGCATATAAAGATAAGATAGAGCAGATACATCGGCCTAATTTTCCTCTTGGTGATTAATTCAAATTCATCCTCTTTTTCAGCAGAACGGGAGCACTTCACCCATTGACATCATTAAGGCAGCGCCGGTTGAAAAAAAGATGAATTTTTATTCATGTTAATTCGGGTAGTTTGAAAACGTAAAAGCAAGCTCCTGAAGATAGTCGCTGACTTCTAATATCGGCTGCCTCAAGTTGAGATTCAGTGGAAGTTAAACTGGAATAAAACTTTTAGTGTTACCTGCTTACATCATGTCTCGCTGTAGTTCAGTTGACCAAAATACTGTTACACGTGCAAAATGGTAATTACTGAGGAGACTAGTAAGTAACAAATGATGATAAGCCGTGGAAACGTTGACTGTGTTGGTAATTACCAGTGATCTGAGACATACAGGAGTAATTTTAATAATTTCAGGGGGACTGCTTAGAGGATAGTATTTACATATGTTTAAGTTTGGCAGAATCAGAGCTGTAATAGTTTGGTTCTGCCTTTCAGAAAGCGTCAGCAGGTGTAACTGGTATTGGTTTAACTGGGAACTACCCATCTGGGCAGGCAAGAGCACATGCAGCTTTCCACTCACGACTAGTTCTCGATCAGCCCTCAGTGCCAGCATTTTTGCTCTGATGTGACAATTGTTGACTCCCGACTTTTGTGAGAGGATTTGTTTACCTGTTTAAAACAGGGATTGTTAGTCACCTCCCCACTCCCAAACTGAGTTTTTGCATAAATAGGATTTTTGCTGTTCTTTCATACAGAGATAATTTTAATTCTACTTCTTGTGCAGTTTAATGACTAGTCAAAAATCTGTTCTGGATGGTTCATATTGCTCCTCTTCTGTGAAGCGTGTCTGTAAATGGTACTCACCAGGTTCATGTTACTTGTGCCCTGGTGGTTACAAAGGAAGGCGCAATTGCAAACCGTCAGCCAGGCAGTTTTATCCCATGTTCCAGTGAGTCAAATCTGAGCTTCTTCTCAGGTTACGTACTGTACTGCACCTTTAAACGTCGATGTGCTCCCTGCTTGGCATGCACTGTGCTCACCCGCTGAGGAAGTTTCCCACTAGCAGTGATTGCTGGGCTGTGCCCGCACTCCTGAGTGTGTGCTCAGGCCATGACCTAAAAGGCAAAGTGAGACAAACTACCCCTCCTTCACTCTCTGCACCTTGGCCGAGCAACACAATCAGTTTTGCATGTCTCATGCTTGACGGTGTTGAGAATAGCTGAGGGTGTAGACTATCCGCATATGCTGAGAGAAAGCACACCTTGCTCAAAGGCTGTCTGCATTGCTCCCGACTCCTTTATTTAGTCTCCACTGATGCTCGTACTTCCAATTTCCATCACACTGAAATTCTCCTGATGCCACAGGGCTCAAACTCGCTCTCTGGCAGAATTCCTGGAGGCTGTATGCCTTTCATGGAGCCTCAACAGTTGTGAGTCTCTGAAACCAGCCAGCTGAGCACTCATCTGCTGTAATTTTGATGTATTTTGATGGTTCAGCCTGTCCTGCCCCACCTGTCACCTACAAAAATGCTGTGTTGTGTGAAGATAGATTGGAAAAACCAACCCAAGTAGTGCAGCAGCCAACTGCCACTTCTAAAGGATTTGGGTATTCTCTTGGGCTGACCCCGTCAACGCCGGTCCCTACCTTTCCTGGCATCCAGAAGGACAAACACAGGATCTCTGGTGCCTGTGTCAAGACCAGCACTTTACCCTTATTCTGCAGCTGGGTTACTTGTTTTGCCTTCAGTTGGGCATTGGTGCCAACAAAACTGCTACTGCTGGCAGCTCAAAAAGTGCTTAAAATCATTACAACAGAAGAGCTGTTCGTATTTGCTTCAGCCTTTAAGTGCCTGGTAATTCTCTATGCCTTTCCAATTATTATCACATCACCTGGCATTTAAGATGACATTCTGGACAGGCAGGTCTAAAAGGAGATCCCAATTAGGCGCCTACTTTCAGAGTTAGTAACAGATCAGACTTTGTTATGCATCAGCTGCACTGTGTCCTGGCTTGGAAAGCGATCTGTTTTGAGAATTCACCTAACAAAAACCTGGGTCTTTTCCAGTTGAATCGGCTATCCAGTCCCATCCATGTAGCTGTAGCAGCAAGGTGACGCAGAGCACTTATCACTACCACTACTGGCTACAGAGCCACAAGGGGTATGACTGGTTCCTTCTTTCCCATCCCCTAGGCTACAGCCCTCTAATGTCCTGAGAAGTACTGAACTTCAGGGATTTTTCGTTAGAAAAATCCTTACATGCTTTAGAAGCCTGCTCCAGATCCCAGGTACAGACAAAACAATCTGCAAGGAAACTGACTGCCCCACTGACACTTTGGGATGATCTCTCGCATGGCTGAGTGAGTATTTTCAGACTGTTTAAGCAGTAACTGCTTAACTGGCCATGGCTCTGTGCTCTTTGTGCAACCCAGTTTTGTTTGTAATGCACACCTTGTCTATTTCAGACCAACGAGTCATAGAAACCTTTCGCTTTTGGGTGCTCTTTGCCCCCCTTCCCGCCTTTGTGTTTTCCATTCCTTTTTCAGCTTTGTCTCAAGGGGAGCTACTGCAAAAGGGGCTGCACGAGCAGCAGGAGGGTGCTTTCGGCCTTGGACCTGAAGTGCGAGGTCACCCACGCTGGTGATAGTGCACCTTCATGCTATCAATGGTTTGAGTAAGCCTTTCCCCGTTTTTTCTTGCAGCAGCAGCGCTGCCAGAGCGTGCATTTTTTAAACCTCATCTTAGATGTGAGCTGGGCAGCAGTCGTGAACGTACAGTCAGACAACAACGAGGGGAGGCCGCGCATGCTTCCACAGCAACACGGGGCAAAGAAGGTCTTTCTGTAAACAGCAACCACTTTTGCTACTCTGAAGCACTCAAAGTGATTTTAAGTAGAAACAGCTTGAGAAGGCAGAAGTAATCACACAATGATCTCTGTTCTCGGGTGGAGCTGAGCACAGCAGGCTTGGGGCCGAGGGTCCCGGAAAATAAAGGAGACAACGTATCACACGATTTCTGCCCCCAAGCGTTCGCATCGCTGCCGCGCGCCCGGCAAACCAACCCCGCTGCGCGCGCGCACCGCACGGCCCCCTCGCGCCTGGGAAAAGCTCGCAGCGCGCGGCGACGCCCGCACCGTGCCGGGACAGGTTTCCGGCGAGCGGCGGAAGGGCGAGCGACCCCCGTGACACCGCCAGGCCTCCCGCCCTCCCTCAGCGGGGCCGCCCACCCGCTCGCTCCGTCCTCGCGCGCCGGAAGTGACGCGCGCCGAGTGGTTTCCCTTCACCTCGGGCGCCGCCATGAGGGCTCGCCGGCGGGGCGCG
>VZSC01017598.1:22504-142603 GCA_013398225.1 Steatornis caripensis | reverse complement strand
CTGCCGAGGGGCCGGGACGGTGGCGGCGCTCCCGGTCGGGCGGTGGGGGCTCCGCCTGCAGAAGCGCGGTGACTGCTGGGGCGGGGGCGGGTGTCGGCGGTCGGCGGAGCGGTTTCCTCCTGCCTGCGCGTTCGTGCCCGAGAGAGGCACGGTGGGCCGAGAGCGCTTCCGCCTGGGGGCCGGGCGGTGAGCCGTTGGTCTGGCCTCGCGCCGTGGCGGCCCGCTCGGGGTGCAGTGACGGGGGCGGGGCGCGAGACCGGGGCCGCGGGCAGATGCGGGCCTCGGGAGCGCCGCTTCTGGCAGTGGATGGCTTCAGGTAGTGGCGCTCCACGTGCATTGCGATACGGTATAACGGAATAAGGGTAGGGTGTTTCTGGAATTTCGTTTTTCCAGTTAATTTCTTTTAATTTTTCTACCAGGAAAACAAGAAAAGAAAGCGTACAGAAGAAGTGGAGAAAGCGTCAGAAGACCAGAGCTCATCTGTTGTACAAGAACCTCCTGTAAAAGCAAAGAAAGCCAGAAAAAAGGAACTTTCCAAAGCTGAGAAAAAGTTGGCAAACAGGTGAGTAGATTATACCCTTTCATATCGAGATTAAAAAACCATCTAGATTAATCAGAAGATTATGAGCTCAGTGAAACAATAAAGTTCTGCTCTATGATTTGTCTTGAACCTTGTGTTTAAGAAAATTATTTTTAAGGAGATTGTGAAAATTTTCTGTAGTTTGCCCCAGAAGATAGTAAATACTTCAAGCTTCTTGGAGTTACAGGTCTGTGAAGTGCAAATCCCCTGTTAGAGAGCTAACGCGTCTAGTGGTCGTAGATTTAGACAAAAAGTTCTCTCTGGCACGGGGTGGTGTGCTCTGTCATTGCCTTTATCCAGCAGACGTGCAGTCAGAGGAGCAGAGGCGATTCCAGCAGCAGCAGGGTACCGGAGTTAGGCGCCCTCATGATGCTTGCCCTCTGCTGTGACACAGAACTGCTCTGTTACGCTGTCCATTCTCTTAAATACTCGGGGTTGAACCAAGACACTGTCGGTGAAGGCAGGGAGCTAGTCTCTGTGCAGTGAAATTTGGATAATGAAGTTTGCTTGATTGTAGCTCAAGGCTAACACCTTGTCGTCTCCGTGGCACTGTGTGTTGTTGCATCTTCTGTGCCAGTGAAACTTATTTGCTGTTTTGGTGTCCGTAACTTTCCAGAGGGTTTTTCAGAGCTGATTCTTGTTCGTGCTATTATGGCAAGTTTGGATAGATAAGAAGATTAGTTAGAGCACAGATGGATCCCAAAGAATTGTTTGTTCTGAGTGTCCTGGATACTGGGAAGCATTAAATCTCTCCTTAGTTCTAGCGTGCAAAGATGGGTTTTTTTTTTTCCCCTGCTTTAATTTTAGAGGATACCAAACTGTGTAATTCTGAATTCATTCTTTATTACTCATAGTAAATAGTGAATACAATGTCCTGGGGACAGCAAATAGTTTTCCATGTTATGAAATGGTCAGATATGTTTGTTTAATGCCTAATAAGCAAAATAATGTTTGAAATTTAATGTTGAACAAAATAATTTAAAATGCAAGTTAAAATATTTATCTCGGAGGCTTCAATTCTTGGACCTCAAAAACTCTGTTTTTTTCCCATCAACTATAATTTGGTTGTCTTTTTCTGGTAAGAGAGAGTGCTTTGGAGCAGGCGGATGAAGAGGAACAGCAAAAACTGTTTGAAAACAAAGCAAAGCAAAAAAAAAAGGCTTCTCATGCCATCACCAAAAGTGTCGTTAATTCAGATACAGGCACCACCATAAAACAACAAAAGGAAAAAAAGGAAAAAATGGTGGCTGATGAAACGGTAAACAGAAGAACAGTGTTTGTTGGAAACTTGCCTGTCAACTGTACTGCTCAGGTATGTGAATGGATTCTGTCAGCTCAAGGAATGAATTACAGTAGTCCTTAGTTTGAGGGGATGTTTTCAGCTCAGAAGCCACACATGTTTGTGACTAAAATTGCTTTTTGGGAAGGCAGGAAATAATGCTCCCTGTCAGAAACTGCGAGAGGCAATCTCTCTTGTTTTACTGGAGTTAGACTTCCTATAGCAGTGGATGCAGCTGCTCTTTCTTTAGTAGAATTGGTTGGTTTCTTTGCCAACGAAAAATGACTTAATAAATGAGAACTACAATTACAAAGTTAGTCTGGTTCTGACTTTGAATGCAAGCAGTGCTTTAGATTGTTGCATAAAATATATTAAATGTATTCTTTCTTCCGTAGTAAGGGGTGCAGATTCAGTTTTGGCAACCTGTAGAATAAGATGTTGCCACAAGAAACACAGAAACAGTTACAAACTACTTGCGTATTTTTAGTAGTCCTTTAATAGGCCTTATATAAGTAAATTGAAAATAGTGTAAAAACAATCTTATTAATATTTAGCAATGATTCTTACTACCAGGATGCAAAAATGAATGTTTGTAATATTTTCTGTTTAGGCACTGAAATCTCTTTTTAAAGAGTATGGACAAATAAAATCCGTTCGATTCCGGTCTTTGGTATGTTATTTTCTCTAATGTTATATAACAACATTATTTTTTGATCTTAAAGGGTAGCGTTCATAAGGCATGTATCTTCATTAGTTCAGAAGCAGGTCTGGGCGTGTGTTTCTTGCCATTAGAAGAAGCCTTGGAGATTTTAGCACAGAGAGGCACCACGGATGCGTCTTCGCTTTCATCACATTTTACTCTTCCTGTAGCAGCAGTTGACAGTCTAGAGCTTTGTTTTCTCTGGAAGAAGGATGCCTTTATTATTGCTCGTTTAGCTAAGGTATTACTTACCTGGTTTTAAATCATAGTAGCAAAGACACGTTGATAGTAAATCAGTGTACTCTGTAAAACAGTTGAAGATAACAGTCTTTGAACTCTAGAAACATAACAGATGAAGTCAAAGCAAGCTATCTAATTCTGAGGTCTTTTTAGAAAGTCATCTCTAGGGAATAGCCACTTTGTCACTGGCTCGCTGTGCTGGCTACATTGCTTTGGGTGGGAATGGTACCTCTTTGTCTTCAAGAACAAGTATTTGCGATAAATTGACACTAGGCCGCTTAACTAATAAAGCTCTTTTTATCTTAAAGGTTCCAGCAGAAGATTCTGTATCCAAAAAGCTAGCAGCAATAAAGTAGGTTCCTCTTGTGAATACTGTGCTTTATTTTTCAAGACAACAATAATTTTAAAGCATTGGCTGTTACATGTTTGGCTACATTTTTTTTTTTGTGTTTCTTTGGCTTTTGTAACTACCTTTGTATATATGTAAGTTTTCTTGACAAGTGAAAAAGAACTACGTGCCTGGTATACCGGTCATTCGTTATCTTAAGTTGCATTTCTTATATTTTAGGAAGCAGACAATGCTAATAGTCTTTAATTCCTTTGGATATACTTAGGAGCTGAGGAAGCTTAATCAGAGTGCATATACAGGCTGCATAAGATGTACAGCGAGGCTCCCTTGGACTTAAGGGGCTAGCTTGACCTTTAGGAGAAGTGAAGTTATTACTGTGTGCAAAAGAAGAGGAGGCGTAAATGTGTTTTAACAAGAAGTGCTTGAGCACTGCACACCATCAGAATTATTTAAACAATATGTCTTCTTTTCATGTTCCAGGCATAAAGTGCACCCGAATGCGAAGTTCATTAATGCTTATGTTGTATTTAAGGAAGAATGTGATGCCATTAAGGCTCTAAAGGAGTAAGTCTCAGTTTTGTTCCTCATTCCCTCTTGAAGAGGTAGATTTCCAGATAAATTTCAACTACCTCCTCTCTTTTGTTTGAATCAGAACAAAATGTTTTTTCAAACTTAAATCTGCTTTTGGAATAATGCTATGCAGTGACGTTGTAAATTAAGTAATGCTTACTCATTTCATTTTTAAAACTTTTTGCTTTTGGTTACAAAAGAAATGGAACAGAAATTGCTAGTGGATTTCACATCAGAGTTGACATTGCGTCAAGAAACAGTTCAGTAAGTAAGATGTGTGACTAGAAAACACCCCTTCTCTGTTGTGTTGTTTGTTTGTTTTCCCTGTAAAAATTAACTTATTGTCTTGTATCTCTTGTTTTCTTTAGCACGACAATAAACGGTCTGTATTCTTGGGAAATCTCTCATATGGTAAGTCTAAAATGGATCGTTATGCATCATTACTTAGCATTTACGAAATATCTTGACTTCAGGGATTTTTTATTTATTGATATTTAGGGGAGCATGTTTAGGTAGCTAAATACCTTCTGCTGGAATTAAATTTTTAAATAGGAGTTTTATTTTTTAACTGAAATACCTAAAGGCGTTGTAAGTTTCTGGCACGTTTTGCAGGTTGATTGTTTTCTTTATTGTAGCTAGAACTGCAAGCACTTCTAGCTCTTGTTGTCCCTTGATGTTTTTTAAATAAATGTGACTAAAATTCATAGGCCATATCTTTCAAAGCTGTTAAATGTGTACTGGTACCTGTTTGTGAAGGAACTACTTCCAAGTGATACACAGTGATAGCTTCTCATTTTGGCACTGTCTGTGAGGCACGGGGTAAGGGAGTCTGTCCAGACACCTGTTGGCAGTCAGTTGTTACCCGTGGGAGGTGCTTATGGTGTAGGTGAGGTCAGTAATTGATGAATGTTCAGCTTCTTCTGAGTAGACTGGAGAGCAGGTGAAGGGATCGCCATCAGGTGCGGTCCATTGAGTGTATTAATGGAGTCAGGATGCTTGAGACAAGCAACTTTCTTGGAGGTGGTGTGGATGCATAAATACACAGGGTGGAGGCTCGCCCTGTGCCTGTGGCCTGATGTAGAGCTAGTATCACAGGCTGCTGACGGTAATGCTGAAACAAACAGGCTTTACACTGCAGCCTAAAACTTGACCTCTCTGGAAATCTGGATAGGTGACAAATCTGATCGTGGTGACTTTACTAATGCCTGTTGAGTAGCGCTTGTGTAGGTACTGTTGTATGTTCCTCTGTGCAGCCAGCAGAAAAAACAGTATGGGCATTTGCAGTGCTCTAGAAATGACTTCAGCAGCTTGAACCTTTCTCAGCATATCTAAGTCCCGTTGCTGTAATTAAACCTGCACTATTAAATTCAGCCCCCGAGCCTTAGCAGACATGTGATTGTGTCTGTGCAAAGGGATTTACCATAGTATGAAGTGTACCTATACAGAAAAGAGAATAACCTGTAGTTTTGTATTGGTACATCACACTTGTCTGTTTGTGTAGGCGTGAGGCTGAGAAAGCCTCACTCGTCGAGCCATTATTAGAATAATCGTGTAGCAACTGTGGTTGGAAACTGTAAACCCCTTCTCCCCCATCCACCTAAAATTCATGGCTCAGTCAGTGAGCATTAGACTTCAAGAACTGCCAGCTTGAGCGCATTACCATCAGCATTAGTTCTTAGAAAGAGATTCTGGCATAAGAAGGAGCAATGTCACACGAATCTTCATTTCCACTATGTTCAAACCACAAATGAAATTATTTGAAAAATTTATTTTGGTCTTTGCCTTCATTCTTCTTTGTGATTTATGTTGTACTCTTCAAAGCTAGAGAACCGGTCACTGTCAAAGTAAATAGCCCTTTATAAAAGTCTTCATTGCTAACTTGCTGGAATTTTTCTGAACCACTGATATTTGTGTACCCACATATAGTTTCCTGTATATTTAAATATATACATTTGTGTACCTGCATTGGTAAATGTAAAATAATAGTATTTGAGCTGGGCTTCTAAAGCTGTGTGTCTGACTGAAGAGATGTCTGTTTGATTGTGCTTGCCTGCAGACATCAGTGATGACGCTGTGCGAGAGCATTTCTCTGTCTGTGGAGCTGTGGTAGCAGTGCGAATTGTGAGAGACAGAAACACCGGCTTGGGTAAAGGCTTCGGCTACGTTCTCTTTGAGGTACGTACGAATGGCGTGCTTCAGGACGCCGGGGATTCTTTAAAATCCAAATTGGGATTTGCCTTTATAGACTTCTAAATTTTTTTTTAGTAACTTTTTTGATTTGTATATGACATTGAGTGGTGGCACTGTTATGTGTATGTTAAAAGCAGCTTGGAAGACCAGTCCTGTGGAAGCAGATACAAACCAAACTATTTTAGGTTGTGTACAAAGAAAAGCCGTAAAACGTTGGGGTGAAAGCAGTGACCTTTAAGGGAAAGACTTGAAGGAGGGACAGATGAGTTCACTTGGCATAACTGCAGTGTCCTCCCATTTCTTATGTGTCAAAATACGAGTGGAATTCTTTCCCGCAGCCCGTTTGCTTACCGTTTTGGATTCAGTGCAGCTTCCTTTCTTGCCACGGCCTCCCAGCCTCATCCTCCTTAGTTTATTTTCTGCAGCTCAGTACCTTTTCTCCCCAGCTTCTCCTTCACCTCTCTGCCTCTGCCTTTCACGTCTCACGTAAAGCTGTTTTATAGCCCATGTTCAAGTATCTGTGCCTCCGTGTGTGGGTGTGCTGGTGTTTCTGAGCAGAGCAGAGGCGTTGTGTCATTCAATAAACGGAGCCGCTCGAGTGCTCTTTGTTGTAAGATCTTGCTTACAAGAATTAAAGAAGGAACTGTTTACTGGAAAGCAGTGAATTGGAAGAAATGCTGCTTTTAAGCTGCGTGTTTGTTCTTGCAGAATACGGATGCTGTACATCTTGCTCTGAAACTCAACGAGACTGCTCTGATGGGAAGAAAGATAAGAGTGAAGCGCTGTGGTGAGAAGTGGAAAGCGCCACAGAAAAGTCCCGGTCAGGCTCGTGCTCCTAAGGGCAGAGCTCGTACCACATTAAAAAAAAAGAGGTGCTCTAATGAGTCGTTTGTTGGTGAAAAAGCAGCCCCGTTAAAGAAGAGCACTAAACCGAAAAGACTTTCAAAAACTGTTCCTAGAAGTAAAGCTGGGAAGAACAAACAGGCTTCTGATAAAGATCAAACTTATAAAAGCGTTCATTATATTTACAAAAATTGATGTGTACAAGAGCATTACGTCATAAATTTTGTTTGCTAATACAGCTGTCGTCGTTCTTCGTGGTCAGTGGGGTTTCGGCTTCCCCCAGGCGGCCGTCCGAGCTCCGTGTCCGTACCCTGCATGATGTCGTTGCCGCATGCCACCAGCGCACCCCAGCTGATGCCGTGCCACAGGGTTAACCGGATTGTTTGTTTGGGAGCTGCGTAGAATTCTGCTGCAGAATTCTGCGCAGCGGCTGCAGAAGGAGGGCTGGGTGCAGACTGGGGCTGTGGTGATACGCCAGCCGTTACCCACGTGGGCTGTGCTGGGGTTTTTTAGACTGTAACCTTCAGTTTACCGGGCTTTGGTCTCCCGGGCGACGGAAAGCTGCTGCTCGGGCCCGGCCCCGCCTTCCCGCGGGCTGCCCGCTTTGCCCGGCGCCCGGTGCTCGTGGGGGCGGAGGCAGTGGCAGGCCCGCCCGCGCATGCGCCTCGGGGGCGGCCGGCCTCCCCGCAGGCAGTGGAAGAGGCGCCCCCTGCCGCCGCTGGCTGATGACGTCAGCGGAAGCGAGGCGGGGTCCTTTCTGAGTGCCCGCTCGCCCCAAGGTGCCTGCGGAGCTTGGCGCCGGCCGCGCGGCGGGAGGGAGGGAGGGGGCGGGGGGCGGCGGCGGCGCGGCGGGACCTTCCCCTCGGCGCCGGGCACCATGATGGTGGGCAAGACCAGCGCCATCGCGGCGGGACTGTGCGGGGCCCTTTTCATCGGCTACTGCATCTACTNCGAGAGGCTGCGGCGGGGCCTGGCTGGGTGGGATGCGCCCCGGTGCGCTTGTGCGAGGCAGGCCGCGCAGGGGCCCGGGCCTCTCGCCGTCCCTTCACCCGAAGCAGGGGACGGGGTTTCTTGCCGGAGCGTTTGTGTCTTTAGCGGGTAGCTTGGTGTTTCCGCCTCAGAAGCTTGCCTGCGGGATAACTCGCCTACGTCTTTTTTAGAAAAATCTTGTTAGCCTGCACGCTCAGCCGTACTGTCACCGCCATTTATGTGGTGACGTTTATTTTTTTGATTTTGGAAGACAATCAGGTAAAGCAACGCAATCTCCTATAGTGAGGTTGCTGCTGTGGTAAGGCAAGAGTCGATAGCAGCCCTCGGGTACTTTATCTACGGCATTCTTAACCCTCCTGGCAGCTCTGTTATTAGCTTCCAGGATAAGAATGAATGCCAGAGAAAACTGTTGATCAATCCAAAATGTGGAGCTCTTCTCCCGTGGCTCTTCGTTATTTCATATCTTCAACATTTATTTAAATGCCTTAATAATTAGTGAGGGTTTTAAATGCAGGTGTAGGGGTGAATACTCAAGGTACTCATATTCATCCAAGGTACTCAAACAATCCATGAGAAATAAGCTGGTATTTGTTGTACTGGCTTCTTTCTGTCATGGGAATATGCATAGTATTCCTTTGATAGCTAATCTGAAGATAGAAATTACTGTTCAGGGGAACTTTCTGGGCAAGTCAGTGTAGCGTGATCAGCAGCTTCGTGGATGGAAGAGTCCATGACTAGATGGGTTAAAAATGCATATTTAGCTGCTGATGTTTAAATGTAACTTAAACGCTTTGATCCTGTTTCAGTGGATTGAATTTGCTGAATGACCAGTGTTGACGCTTCATGGTATATTTATTCCGCTTTCTGTAAGCTTGTCCACAGCAAATTACATCTTTTGAATACTTTATCTCCAGGCCCTTGCCTCGTGTGTAGGCTCTCGGATGCATACTTTTTGCGTGTCTTCCAAGTACTTTTTGCCCTGCAGTGCAAGCCATTCATTGGAAATTTTTTGTATAGTCTTACGTGCTTGTCTTGCACAAGCAGACTCGATCATTGGCAGTATGATCGGCCATGTTCTTTTTATGATGTCAAATATGTAGTAGAGAAAATACTGGATTGCGTAAGATTTTTGCAGAAGCATTGGAAGTGATTTTTGCATCCCATTGTGCTTGTTATCTGAGCGTCTACCCAGTAATGTTCTGAATAAACCTTAGACTTGCTCTGATTAAGAATTAACATTTTCTTTAAAAAAGTGGGAACCATTGTGGTTTCATAGGGGATGGCTGTTGTCATTAGGAGGACATCACTGTATGACTTAGGATCCTTGGATGTGATACACTGGGCTGCTTTTAGTTGTAAGGCTTTAGATAATATTAAGGAATTTATTTTTATTTTTTAGTACTGTAACTGATTCTTTAGTATGAATGCTTCTGTAGTGGTGCTAGTGATCTCATTATTACAGCATTTTTACAGTTGGATAGTAAGGCTTGGGCTGTAACATATTTGACCAAAAAAGATCCAGTGCAGCAGCCAGTTGCAGTTCTTTAGATGAAGATATACTGTTTATTGGGCAATCGTAGGGGTATTAGATGAAAACCTTGTGGAAGCCACCTTTGCAGCAGATCTTTTCCAGTAGCGTTCTTAGGATAGGATTGCATGATAGAGGTTGAAAAACAATGTCACCAAAATTTGGGAAGGACAGGAGATCCTACACGTCAGTGGGTTGCCTGTTGTATTTGGCCAAGCACATGCTGACAAATGAAGAACCAGTATTTTTTTTTTTTGCCACCCCAGTTATATTGTACATCTCTTTGGGCTGTGTGTGTGACCAAAGTTTACGTTACAAAGGCCCATCGTAGAAATAAGGTGGCCAAATTCAGGTCTTGGGGGAGCAAATTGTGATTTCCTGGGAAGCCTGAAGAACTGTTGGACTTTGTTTTTCCAGATGTCTTAATCTTACTTATTTAGCAGGTTTTGTGTTATTTTAGGTTTTCATGTTGCTAATTTGGGGGTCGTGTCCACATTTAATCTTGGGACTGAAAGATAGCAAAGCTATCTGGAGCTTCTTAGTTTCCACGGCTGTATTTTAAGACGGTAAGATTTTAGATGTGTTTACAGTTCGTGTTCTTGAATATATAAACCAGAACAGTTCAGTATGCAAGTGTAGATACAAATCTCTCTGTTCAGTGACAGACAGAATTTCTGACTATGCTGGACTTTGCCTCAGAGCACCTTCTGCCTGGGCAGCTGAGTGAGAGCAGATCAGTAGGCAGACCTAAGGGATGGGAGCAGAAGATGCAAATGGCTCTTTGGTCATTCTGCTTCTTTGTGGGACTGGTTTCGAAGCTGCTGAGGCAACTCGGGCATTTTTGCAGCCCATGCCAGCACATCAGGTTATCCATTGGTTCACATTTGAAACTTATTCCCCGTGTACAGGAGCCGTGCTTGAAGAACCTGCAAGTCACGTGCATTTTGAGAGCTGCAGTTTAGCTTTCTGTTTTGAATGGATGCACGTGCATTTCTGTATTAATTAAGAGTCCTTCTATGAAAGATTGCCCCTCCCCTTTTTTAAACATGATAACATCTTCAGAAAAGAGGGAAGCTTTCATTTTGTTGGAGGTCCCCGAAGGAAAAAAAAAAAGGAGTTTTTTTTAGGTGCGGGTTTTTTTCCCAAAGCCATTGCTTTTTTCTTGTCATGTTACAAATGTAACTTTTGCTGTTCTTGCAAAGATATTTTAAAACTAGTGTTACCAGTCAGTGTGGGAACAATTCCTAAATATCCTTTAGAGGGTTTTTTTTTTGTTATTGTTTTAGCTAGAGGACTTATAAAGAGACCTGTATTAAGAAGAGGGAGAAAAATTGCATAGTAATCAGACTTGAAAGATTCTGTAGATCAGCGTTGAGTTTTAAAATCTTCACATTCCTTTACAGAAGATGTCATAGTCATGCCAAGAAAACACAGGTTTCTCTTGAAAATGATGTACAAATGTTAAGCTGTTACTCTTTGTACTTTTCATTGGTGTTTTCACTGAATGCACTACAGTGGCAACGTGGCTTGTTTTGATAGTGAAACATTTCAGATACTACTCTCTTTTTGGTTTTGTTTTTTTTTTTAATTTTTATTTAATCTGCAAAACTGGTTTGCCTAGCACTGCAGTTTAAAGTTTTGTGCAAAATGATGCTTCAGAAAACTTGGAGTGAGCTAATTGAAGGCACCAACTTTCAAGAGATAAATTCCTCTTTAATAATGAAAACAACCATAGTGATAAAATTATAATGTGCTACAGTTCTATATGACACATTTTTCTGTATATGATGATGTAAAATAATGTACACAGGTCAATAAGCTGTAGAAATTCAGGTGCTAAGGGTTATTAAGGTATCATAGAAAGTAAAGGGGTGATCCGTGTAGTTAGAACGTGAACTCCCTTTATATAAGGTACAATTAATTGATCTTGTCCATAAATTTCACGTGTTACATTATCACTACTAGGAAATAATATTCCTGAATGTCTTCATCATGTGGACAATCACAGATTTTTAACTCATTGCCATTAAAACTGCTCGTCATATTTGGAAGTATTTCCAGCTTATAAAATTGTCTGAAAAGAAAAATCAGGGCTCTGTGGCAGTTGTTCTTTGTCAGCGTAAATGTTCACCGAGCAGCCACTGAGGACACGTAGGAAGAGTACAGTTGTTTAACCATAGGCTGTATTTAAAAGTTATGTTGGCGTAACTATTTCAGTTGATGAACTGATGACTCACAAAATTGGTTACTCTAAGGAAATCACCTGTATTACTATAATTACTCGTTCATGTATGAATAGCTGCTGCTATAAAATAGCTTTATACCTGCTAATTGCATTAAAAGCAAACTATGTATCACTGTAATAACACTAGCTTTTCTAGAGTGGTTCAACTTTATGTTGCAGACCAACCTTATGCCTTTAGGTTGGGCAATTAAACCTGTAGATGTTTATTCCATCTGTAAATGTTTCCTGTCTTCAGATTTCAGAAATGTATGCTTTAGTGTTGCTCTTACTGTGGGATGGTGAGATACTGCCACCTATTTAACTAGCTCCCAAGTCTTTGCTATGAAGCAGCTAGGAAGGTACACTTACTATGTACCGTGACCTGCCGAAGTTCCTGTTGGTGGTGCACCATATAGTTCAAAATCAGATAGCCTTGGCAGTAGGTAGTTCTTTTTTGGCTTATCACTGTTAGAAATCACGTAGAGAAGTCCTGTATTGCTCTAATTCTCTTTCCTCCTTTGTGCCTCTGGTGCTGCAGGCCCTGCACAGTTGGTGTTTGCCGTAGCCAGCGGGGGGAGAATTGCTGTTTTGGGTTGGTATGCTACTGCCAGCCCTCATTAGACCTCTAAATGATACTCTCTGGCAGAGAGTGGGTTGCAGTCTTGTGTTCAGCCTTCAATAGTTGGAATATATTACCAGTTTCTTATTTTGAAAATAACTTTGATTTGTTCACGGTTTTGAACTATAGTCCAAAGGCTTTTTTGATTGCAAATTAAAAATGTAAGATGTTTTTATTCTTACAGGAAGGAAGAAACAGAAGCTTGCCAAAGAGAGAGCAGGGCTTTCCAAGGTAATGCTGTGTTCAATAATTTAGTGCTGTTTTGAAAGATGTTTCATTTATATTATTTGTAAGATTTGTTTAAAGATCTGTTTTGATTCCAGCATTACGAATGCTGCTGCAAATATGCAGCCTTCAGGTTTTTTAATGCTCACAAATAACCGTATGAAATGGTTGTTCCTTTTTTGTGTCAGATAGAGGCCTTATACTAGAAAGTAATTTACTGTGTGACATGATGGTGTTTTCCTCTTTGTAGTATGTGCAAAGACTTTTCAGATTTAAAAATAAATCATTGATGGGATACACCTATAACTGAACTTGATGGTTTTTTGCTATAAGTATTTGATTTCTCTTATCTCCGATGGATCCTGGAAGAAAAGGTAGATTTGTCTTAACCAATTGTAAGAAATATAGTTGTGATAAACATAACACATCTTAGAATTTATATTTGCTACAAAACGTGTACTTAATGAACTGAGTAGAGGTGTTTCAGGCTCTGTGTTTCTACAGATTTGTGATGCAATGATATGAGACCTGAGTCTGATTTTCAAAAACGTTCTGTGTACGTTTAACTTAGTGGTGACACTTTTAATTTCTTTTTTTGCCAGTTTCAGTGTAAAAGTGTGGTTGTGTCTTAATTTCAGTAGAGAATATTTTCTGCTAACTTGTTTATTAACTGATGGTTAAGGGCCAACTTCAGTTTTGCTATGTATGTTATAGCTGCCTGATCTGAAAGATGCTGAAGCAGTTCAGAAGTTTTTCCTTGAGGAGATTCAGCTTGGCGAGGAACTACTAGCTCAAGGTAATAGCATAATTTTTTTTTGAAGGGTGAGTTGTAAAACAATTTTTCTTTACCTTTGCTAGAAGGTGATTTTTATATACTGAAGTCTTTTGGGGAGTCAGATTCACCTAGGAAAATCTGTTTACTTGTTTCTGACCTTCTGTGTTCAGAGGATCCAGCAAGGGAGGAAGAAAGAAAAGCGCGAATTGATTCTCAGTAGTTTCATACACTGGTGTTGGATGTTTTATGTAAATACTTTACAATGCGGAAGAAAGTTGATTTCAAAACATTGCAATTTGTCCTACAGGTGAATATGAGAAAGGTGTCGATCACTTGACCAATGCCATTGCTGTGTGTGGACAGCCACAGCAGCTACTACAAGTTCTACAGCAGACTCTTCCACCGCCCGTGTTTCAAATGCTTCTAACTAAGCTCCCTACAATAAGCCAGGTATGTGAAACATTTGCGGTTGTTTTGATTTGAAAATAATTGAACTACTTCTCTTACCCACTGCGTCAGTCTCGAGTATTGTTTTTTGTCGTATGTTTTTGTATATGTTCAGTTAGATTAAAATAAGCTTTTTTTCACCTGAAGCGTTAAAAAAATTATATGAAAAACATCATGTAGCATTAATACCAAACAGGGTGAAACAGAGATACAAAACATCTCTCATGCATAGGGTATGCTAAGCTCTTCTAAAGCTGAGGCATCTGACCGCAGCTCTGATACTATAAGTGGATCCACTGTTTCCCCAAATACAAGTTGGGGGATCAGGAAAATGGTAACTTTCTTGCACTGGGTCTTGAGTTTTGTTTTTTTAATTATATATCTACAAGTGTCTGTAAGTGCTGTAAAAGTCCACTAGAATTAATCTGTTGCTTTTGCTAGCCTGTTGCTTCTCGGCCAGCTATAAACACGAAATGTTAACTGGCACCAGAACCCATGACAGTTTTGGAAGCTTGGGGATTTCCCTGATGATCAGTGTTTGTAGCTCTGTGTACAAAAAGCCCTCCCTTTTTAGCCTGACTGCTGTGCAGGTAACGTTGGTAATATGCTAGCAGATGAGTCTGTTGTAAAGTAAGTAATACATTTTACATTCTTGGAAGTGCAAGGGTACTTCCTAATGGTGTTACCTTGCATAAAACAGAGACTCAGTCTTGTGCATCAGTCGGGTCTCTTTACAGCTCAGGCCTCGTTACATGTCAGTTTAAGGTACATGCAGTTAGTAAAAACACTGAAAAGTGTCAGATACACCAGATGTAAAGGTCTGGGGAAACAAAGAAGCAGGAATGTTTCCTTAGAGAACACATCCAAAAAACCAAACTGAGGTCGTCCCTTGAGGTTAATAGGATACTATTTCTCTGACTTTGGCTTTGTTAGGCATTGCACAGTATGTAATTTCTGCAGAACTGACTTAAAAAATATGTGTCAAATGGATTACTATTTTTAACAGTAATCGATTTGCTCAGTAATTACACTGCTTAGTCTTCAGTGTAAAATTACATTGCTTGATAATCAGTTGTCTACTGTCAATTTTATGTAATTGTGAATGAGTTTTTCTCCTTCTTGCAGAGAATTGTAAGTGCACAGTGCTTGGCTGAAGATGATGTTGAATGAGGTCACACCACAACAGGGGGAAAAAATCTTTTCTTACCCCAGAAGATGAGCATCAGTAGGGGGATAAAGGGGCAAACATAGTAGTTAATGGACTGTGTACCACATCGGGTTCTACCAGAGTTAAAATTAACTTTGTGTAGGTGGGTTTCACAGGATTTTATTTATTATCCCAGTGAAAAGTGTATTTTGATAAGAATTCATTTTATAAATACACTGTGTTGAGTTATCAAAGTATCACTAACTTCATTATTTTTAAAATATGCAGTTGTAATGTTGTACATACAAAGACATAAAACTACAACCTATTAAAAGCCCAATGCTCATTTTTGAAAAAAAAAAAAAACCCAAAAAACAAAAAAACCCAGTTATGGCAATAAAGATTTATCTGCACTTGTGTGTCCCTATAGTACTACTTTAAATTTCAGAACATTTGGGTGTCAGAGCAAATGATAAAAAAATGACTTAACATTAAAATTTATTTTTAGCGTTATGGCTGGTCTTCCAATGCTTTTAGTTAAGTTTAAAACCTTGTGTCATTTCCTGAGAAAATAGACATGATCATTTAAACAGTAACCGAACACCTTAGAAAGAGATGCAGATCAGAATGATAGTAGGTGACTGGCTGCAGAAAGAATGACAAATCCATTTCTGTCAGGAACAGTAATGTCTGGAGTGATGCAAGTCAAAACTGTATCTGGCAAACATGAAAGCTCTATTAATGCAGGTGTCTGAAATAAAGCTGCTTGGAACAGAACCTGGGGCAGATTGTAAGAGCACAAAGGTTGTTTTTTTTGAAAGCTTGAAACCTTTCTGCGAGATAGGCAGTTAACGTTTCAGTCTCTAGTCTTCAAGACCATAGAAAGACAGTCTTTGGCATTTGCCTTAAAAAAAAATTGCACTGATAGGGTGAGACGATATCTTCAGGTTAAACTAGCCAAAGCTAATGGAATTAGAAAGATGATGTAAAATTTCGGTATGGTGCGATACTGTAAACTTGAATTTAGGTAAGTTTTCCTTTGCCAGTGAAAAGGAGGCAAATAATGTACAGGCTCAAGTGAGTAGCAGAAGTGTACTTCTGAAAGCATGTTTTTCATGGATAGGATGTTCTCAGTGTCAAAACAGATTGACTTCACTGTTCTCTGGTTTTGTGCTCTTGCCACTTGGATGGCAGAAGAAAACTTAAAATGTAGCTTTATATTTTTGGCATGGTGACTTGTTTTAACTTAAGGAGAAGAAAGGAGGAGAATGCTTCGAGGTGTCTGTCTTTCAGACCAGCTGATAGTTTGTGCTAATGATGCCAATGCATTAATAGTAAGGTAGTAGGTGGCATAGTCCAAGTAGAAGTGAGATAACTCAGAGCACTTTAGCCAACGTTCCCATCTGTCTCATTTCAGCCTGCTGTAAGTTTCTGTAAAGACAGATTCTTCCAAACCATAGATCTCAATGTTTCAGAAATTGCCTCATGCAGAATTCTTGGGAGATTAAGTGGATAGTTCATGGTCACCTAGCAGTCAAATACCTGAGTTTGGGAGTAGAAATGGCTCTTACTGAGTCAGTCTGCTTAGATGGTTTGCCATGGAAGAGGTATTTCCCCCTTAACCCCTTGAAAACACAATTTCCCAAGGTTTGAGGTGTTGCTGAATCTGTCTGTAATGTGCAAATAGTGAAGTTAATAATGGCTGGTATGAACAGAAATTTCTTGAAGAGCTGGCTGTGGTTCAGTCTTTTTGTTGGGCATGAATTGCTCAGGTAGCATGAGGTAGAAGTAAAACTTAGTAGCCATAATCTTCAGGTGACAATGGCTGGTCTGCTCTCTTCCTTTTAATTTGTTTTAGAGGGACAAAGTTATTCTGCGCCTAGATTACTTAATAAAAATACTGTGAAATTGCACAAGGTTCTCTTTTTAATGAGTACAGGTGAGACTTTTTGGAGGAGTTTTTCTTTTCCTTTCTAAGCCTTAAAAAGTAGTGTTGACAGAACTGTTAACGTATTTACCTGCTGTCCTTGCTGGTGGTGACTGTGTCAGTGTAATGTCTATTTAGTTCAGCTTTTGACATCGTCTCAAGGTAAATCAAACTCCTGCCCTGCCTTGAAAAACAAACCCAAGCAGTGTAAGACAAAAGCGGCACCCTTTCTTCAAACCTGAACCATTTTCTGCACTCTTTGGTATAACGATGGCAGTTTGAATTCACAATTTAGCTTACAGCAAAGCTCTCCCAAACTAAGTATGTTGTAGCAAACCTGGGTGTCAGTCTTCTGATTTTGGTGGAAGACTTGGTGATAGTCTGATTATGTCTACAAAGGGTCACTGTTTTAATAAACATCATAGATGCGCATATTACTCTAACCCTTTTTAGTTTTCTTGATCCTCAAAGTTAGATGCAAACAAAATTTTAGATAGCATAGGTTTAAATGAAGCCTTACAAATTTGTTCTCATGTTTGATGACCCATAGTACCTGGTTACTAGGCTAGTACAAGCTCTGATACCTGTTTTGAGTGCCTTGGCTAATAGGGTGGGAATGATGAATCCTTTTAACAAGGCTTAAGATTATTTTTTTTCCTGAAAATCTCCTGTTGAAGCTGTTACTTTACCAACTGTGAAGACTTGAAGATATTGTCTAAAGTGGGAATTTGCTGTTGCTCCAACAATGGCAGGCTGACACTGGTGTGTAGCTAGCGTGCACAGCCCACAGGTTGTAGGAGGCTGTAATTTAGAACTGGTTTCAGACATAAGGAAAGTGCAGGTCATCGGAAGTGCAGCGGTAATGATGGATGTTATTGCATCAAGCAGTAGTAATGCCATTGCATTAGCTGTGCATAGTACCATATTTCTTTTCTCCCGTGCAAATTAAAAAAAGGTGGAAGTGAGCCATTCTAGTTGTGGGTTTGCTGCTGCTGAGCTCACAGCTGCTGGTGAATAAGATCTGTAATCTTATTTTACTGCAGATAAAACTACTAATCTTTCTCCCAGGAAGAGCTATCTTCCATTCTGTGGTGCTCCAAGAATAAGGCACTTGTTTTAGGTACTAAAAGGATTTCGCATAAAGGAAATCAGAGACCTGTTAGTTTTATGTTAGGAAGTCTCCTATCACCAGTTATGAGCTTCTCAGGCAGCTTTTATAGAAAAAAAAAAACTCTGCTAGTTTCACGATTATGCAGCACTACCTTTGGTGTCTCACCATTAACTTTTCTAGGTAATGGAATGGAATCCAAAACCAGAGTGATCAGGCACACACTGGTAGTCATCTGGCACTAATTTCTTTACCCTGGGGGATGACAGAACATTATTGTTGTCCTTAACTTGAAAAATTGAGAAGTCCCAGCCCTGCTGTGTAGGAGGCCAGCTAGCCATCATCAAAGTAAAGCTCTGGCTATTTATGCACCCAGAAGAATCTAAAGTTTCATTTGTACATCTGTTGATGGTGTGTTTAAAGTCCCTTAGCCTGAACAGTGGCTATACGTGACCATTGCGTTAAAATTAACATGAGTTAAACTTCAAGGGAGTCTTTGAAGTGGTCACTAAGTGCTTTTAGTGAGCGTTTCAAAGGCGTGTTGTACTGTACACCCGTGCTTCTGTGTTTTGAAACATACAGATGTGGAAAGGGCTGATGTGAAAATAAAAAAAATATTCTCCAAGGCTTCTGTTGTACGCACGTCTTGGTTTGGTTTTTAATTTGTGTGTTTACAGTGACCAGTATAGCTTACGGTCTCCTTTATGCAGTGACCAAAAATAGTCTGTTGGCACAGCAGTCAAATCTGACCAAATACGTGTTGCAAAGAGCTGAAACTTGTGCTTAATTTGCTGGGACTGGGCTAGCTTTCATCAGAGGCACTCTGGAAACTGAGCTTCGGGTGCGGGTAACAGTACTCGTTTTCTCCGTTTGTACTAAAACAGAGCTTCCCAAAGAAGATGTGGAGATCTGATGCTGTTCTCGAAGGGCAGAATTTGCCACGTCCCGTGTATGAATGTGTAACTGAAGCCACAGAAAACAGCTGGCCCTTCTGTGATGTTTCTGTACCAGACTGTCCAACATACTGGAACTAGATCACGGGCAGCTTTCTCAAAGTGCGGTGGTTTCCGTATGTTCTTGAAAAGAAAATCGGGGTTATTGCTTCTTTTCCTGCAGTAGGGGCTTACAGGTGCTAGTTTTACAGCATATTTACTGGACGTCTTATGATAAGGTCACTACACTGTTTTCCGATTGCTGCTGTAACCTAATAATCATGAACTCCTAAAGGCCTCTGTGCTATAAGCTTTTGACTCCAGACATACAACTCCAGTTCATGTCTGTAAAGATCAGGCCTTGATTTCATGGGTTTTGGTGCTTGTTCTCCTGCAGCGCTCGCTCACAGTTACCTCCCTTACACCCCGAGGATGTTATTGACTCATCTTTGGGATGAGAGGATGTCTGTTGCTCACCCACTGCGTGATAGTCACTGAATGGAGCGTTGTTGCAGCTAGCACAGTGTTGCTACAGCCTGCAAATCTGTCTGGGCGGTCCATGCTGCAAGACAGTTAGGAGCGGCTGTCACATAAGACTTTTATACTGTGCACGGAGGCAGAAAACAGCCGAAGTCAGATGGTTCTGCCTGTTCACGGCTTGGCCCCTTACAACCGAAAAGTGATTTGTTCACACTATCATTTATTTGAGCACGTCTTAATCTAAACAGCAGAGGGCAGTTTTGCACGCACGTTCTGTGCGAGCTTATCCTGCAAAATCCTAATTTTTAGAATCTTCCCGTGTGGTGAGGTGATGCAATGCAGCATTTTGTCCAGGCAAATTTGGTACAGTGTATGAGACGGGATCAGTGGGGCAGCGGTGGCGTGTATTTCTAATGATATCTAGTTTTGGCTTTTTAAATCCTGTGTGTTTCGTTTGTTGTGATGACGCTTGGAAGGATTTCCCTTTTCTTTCTTTCCATACCTCAACACAAACCAGGTATATAGATAAGCCAGCTGCGCCGTATAACTTATACTCTGCATAAAAATACGACTGAATCTTGTTCCCAGGCATGAAAAAGAGTTTTTTCCTGCCCAGCTATGATTTTTCTGGGTGAGCTTTGCTAGCAAGAGTGAAAGGAGAGCACCTGTTAACTGCCGTAGGGGTGGAAGAGAAATCTGCCGCTTGAGTCTCTGCCTGGAGTTGGATGCTGGCTGTGATGGCCCGTGTGAGGAGGGCCAACTGAAAAAACAGAGGGCAAGGTGTTACAGGTCAGTGACAGGATGCAGTTTCGTTGCTGGTTGAAATTCAGCTTAAGGTGGCAAAATCTACTCACCCTGTTGCAATCCTGTAGCAGATGTGAAGTGAGCTGGTGGGGTCTCTCTCACGCCTTGGAGGCAGCTATTTGTATTGCACTGGCACCCTGGCCTGAGACCAAATCTTAACTACTCCTGCACCTCAGAAGTGTTTTTTCTCTGCTTCCTGGAGTGTGTTTGCAGGGAGAAAGTGTAGGTTGATGCCGTACAAGTAAATGGAAGTTTTCAGCCCTTGTAGCTGTCAATCAGCATTTTTCCAAACAGTCAGCTTGTTAGTAAGTCTACTTAAAACATGGCAAGTGTCTAGAGAGCTGTTTAATACAAGATACTGTCTCTGCAAACCATGCTTCTCCTCCTTCCTTAGGTCAATCTGGATATGTTACACCCTGTAAGATAGCCTGGAAGATACAGAAGTTTGCTGTAACAAACCAATCTTTGCCTATTTTGGCATGTATGTAAAAGAGCATTTCTTGGAGCTCCGAAACAACCTGTTTGGCATCTTTTGTTGTATTTAATATTATTCAATGAGAAGGAATGTACATTCACCTTTGGTGATTAAAATGACAATGATTTTTGCATGAATTTGTTAATTATAACGCAATGACTAATTAAATGGAGAAATGGAGAAAAGGGATTCTTGAGCAAGCATGTTCTTTGCGAAACTCTCCTCTGGTGTTTTTAATTGATAGTACATGCCTAATCAATTCATAGCAGTATCTCATTATTGGTGGGAACAGTCTGGTTTTGATGGAAATTTACCTTCACCACCTGTTGACCCAGTATAATGCAATTGCTTGGTCCATCTAGTTTTCTGCCATGAAGACTACCAACTTCTGGAATTAATGAGGTGGAAGTTTTTGCCTGTGTAAAGAACAGAAGCCCCATCTGACCCCAGGTTGCAGCCTCCATGTTTATTGAGTTCTTCCAGTTCGGGTGTTTGCTGTAATGGCACTCAGCTGAATATGTATAAACATGAGGGGTTGCTATTTGATTTACATTTCATTTGCTTTTGTCTCTCCATCTAAAGTTTTAAGCTTTAACATCAGGCTCCTTGGCTTGTGTTAGAAGTTGCCTGGCAGAACGAAGAGCCCTTTCTTAGTTATCTGTAGGGATGTTATCTACTGGCCATTGGCACTGGCAGAATTCTTAGCATGAAATTATTATTATTACTTCTGTATCAGCAGAGATGTGTGTGGCACTCTGAAGAATCTGTCAAGATGAAGTCTCTGCTTCTGCAAGCTCACAGTCTGCGGTCCTGGTCCCGTAACTTACTCTGCATGGTCCTTTCCTCATGAAAACCTAAGCAGTCAAGAGCAGGACATTGGGACAGTGACACGGGAAGGGAGAAGGTAAGGTTTAGGATAGTATGATTATTTTGGTAGTTATTGGGTGGGTGTTTTGTTCATCTGAATTATGTATGAAGTTCTAAAGCTTGCTGCTTTTCTACATCACATTATTTTTAGACTGGTTGGCTCATCCGTGCTAGTTACTAGTCTTATCAGGAAAAATCAGACCTCAACCAACCATAGACCTGCTTATAAATCATGAAACCTACCAAAAGAAAAAAAAAGTATTAAAGATACTCTCTATAATTGAAAAGGTTTGAAGCACACACCCCCCAAACTGAAATCGAATGACACGAACTGCTGAGCACTGGGTTAATTACTCTGCTGGCAGTCCTGCAGTTTGTAAGTGGCTTCTGCATTGCAAATGTAAGAAGCAATCTTTCAGAAATCTGGCTTGCTGTTTGATAGCAACTTTAAAAGGAACTCTTGACTGTTCTGTCAAAACTTAGTAATCAGCCTACACCACAGTGCCTGAAATTCGGTGACCCCATCATGCAAATAGGAAAGCTGGAACATGGATACTAAGCAGGCATAAATACGGCAAACAGCTTAGAAACCAATGCAGTGAGTCAGCGTCCATCTTAGATGTTGGATTGAAAACTCTGCGTACATGATGACCTGATAACAACGGCTAAAAACTGGAGAGGTGCTTTACTGAAAGGAAATTACAGCCCAGTTTTGGACAGTTGACCCATCCTTACAAACAATGCAGCCTTCTGAAGCTTGCTTCCGGCACTCAAAGACCTCGTGGTTAGAGCAGATGTTACCTGTTGACCAGGATGGCTCTATCGTCTTCTCTCTGCTTTGGAGCCAGTATCTGGAAAGGAGAGGAGAATATGCCTGGAATGAGCTGGGTACGCAGTAGCCATACATCCAGAAGGTCAGATGAGCAGACTGGGGCCACCCTCAAGAACCAACAGACTGTCTGGTTCTTAGTGAGAGCTTGAGCTAACCACTTGGGCACCTTGGCTTCTCTGGGCAACCGTGTGAGTAAGTGCTGATAAGTTAAACCGGTTTTCTAGAGCACACAGAGACCCTGGGATGAAACATATTGAGACTGGGGCAGTGCTCTCCCCATGCCTTTTGTCATAAAATGTGAAGCAGGGAAAACAGTTGGCTCCTGCGTAGAATCCCTCCCTTCCTTTCTGTTGTTTCCAGGATGGTATTTGTTTTGCCAAGGTCAGAGGCAGTGTTTTCTCTGCTGGGTGGCCCTCAAAATTTTTCAGCAGGCCTGATAATATTAGAGTGTAGATCTTTTCACAGATGGATGTCTCCTACATTGGGCAGCACATTTTCAATAAAAACAGTGATCTCACCCTGGTTTTAAAGAGAAAAAATTAGGAAACAGATTGCGGTCTGACAGAACCAGCAGTGGCTCCATCTCAGGATCCTTCATCGCCTTTCGTTTTTTTTAATCTTACTATTCAAATCCTGCCTCCTCAGCTCCTGGTAGTGTTGCAGGTGTTGTGTGCTTGGTCTCAGGGGGTGACAACACAAGTTCTGTTGTTGATTGATGCAGCAGGAATTTTGTAAATTCAAAGTATTCGTAGGTCATCATAGTATTCGTAGTCACCCAAGTATTTAGAGAGGTCATCACTCCAGGCTTTTGAAGAAATGCTGCTGTAAGACTGATCCACTGGAGCAGCATAGATTATCTTCATTTTGGGGAACTTAACTGCATTTTCCTTTCTCCTTGGAAGACCACATTATTTTTGCTAATGAAGAAATCGCAGAATATTGCCCCTGGTGACATGGCTGTACAGGGCACATACAGTACAGCTGTGCTCTTGTGAAGCTTCACTCAGGGACCAAAGACATGGAGCTAATGATTAGCTAGGCATTCTGTCCTTTGCATCAGGGCCAAATGCAGTCTGCAGCTAATCACCTTTCATTGCCCATAAGGTGCGAGAGTGGTCATTTGTTTCCAGTGGGAAGTGCAAGAACAGAAAGCACTTTGCCATGAGGCAGAGCTCTGTTGCGCAGTCTTGGATGCCTGATGCATGGCTTCTTCCATTGCTTCCCAAAATGATGGTCTCTTCTGGCAGGGTTCACGCACTGGGAGTGTTTTTGTTTTCTGGCTGAACAGAAGTCCACTGCAGCCAAGACCTTCCAATTTAACATCTTTCAGTGATCATCAGAATTCACGTACACCAAGCTCTTTTTTCTTTTTAACTCACTGAGTGAAGGTCATACGAAATAACTAATTCACTGCCCTTTGCCAGGTGTCTTCCAAAGGTGGAGTGCCTGCCTTTTGCTATCTAAGCGGCTTAGCATTTTGGCTTTTTTTCAGCGTTGAAAGGTTAATGTTTGTATTATTTTCGGAATACAAAGGAAATGTGTCATCATGGAAGCACGTAGCAGAGTTAAATTCTCAGAGGTGGCACTGCAGATAGCATCCGGGCACACAGGTACTGCGGTGTTTGGCCTGACATGACTGGGAACAGGGCATCAGCTCTGACTCAGGCCTGTCTCCCTGGGACAAGGTAGCGCTCACTGTTCCTGCCAGCCCGTCATTTTGCCATAGACGTCCATATGACGATCGCAGAACACTGCAAGGCTGTGGTAGCTTTGTGTGCAGCAGCAATGAAAGATGGGAATCTGCAGGCTTCAGCATAACACCAGCTTTTCCCAGCAAAGCCAACTTTGTCTTAAACTGCCTTTTGGTGGAATTTTTCCCTTTCCCCCTTGCCTTCCCACACCTGTCTTATAGACCAAGCGGTTTTGCAGTTGTCATGCTTGGCTGTAAAGCACTGAAAGGGATGGGGCCAGACTTTTTTCGGTAGTGCCCAGAGACAGGACAAGGGGCAATGGGCACAAACTGGAGCACAGGCAGTTCCACCTGAACATGAGGAGGAACTTCTTTACTGTGAGGGTGACAGAGCACTGGCACAGGCTGCCCAGGGAGGCTGTGGAGTCTCCTTCTCTGGAGATACTCAGAACCTGCCTGGACATGTTCCTGTGCACCCTGCTCTGGGGGCACCTGCTTTAGCAGGGGGGTTGGTCTGGATGATCTCCAGAAGTCCCTTCCAACCCCTACCATTCTGTGATTCTGTGATTTTCAGGTAGGGTGCCTGCTGCCCGGGCACAGGCACGGGCAAGGGCAGGGGGAGGCATGGAGAGCCCGCAGAGCCCCATGGGTTTTGGCTTCCCAGAGCCGGTGCCGGTAGATGGCAATGTGGTACTCCTGCAGCTGGGACTCCGCTTTCTTGCCTGTAAAATTTCTTGCTTTTTCTGTATTTGTCTCTGCCAAACTGATGATTGCACCCACCACCCCGGCAAGAGAACAGAACAAAATCATTTCGTAGAACATTACAGCTGTTGTGCCTTTTTCTTTTCTTTCTTTTTTCCTTTTTTTCGCTCCGGTTCTGTGTCCCACAGCAGGGTGCAGAGGTTTAAAAACCTTCTTTCTTATTCGCTCTCCTTCTAAAAACAGAGAAAACGCAGCCTCTTGGGAGCAATTAGCTATGAGAAAAGCATTTCTCAAACAATTGCCAGGAAATATTGTCTTGACCGATATTCCTGATATAACACTGTTATTCTCAGTACTGTTATTCTAAGATACTCGACTGCAAAAACAGCAGGGTACAGATCTGTAACGTACGATCTGCAGCTTACCACCTACCTTACCTTTTTATATCCATTTACTTTCAGTTAGTGTCCTCCCTGCACCCACTGTAGCTATTCTGTTTAGGAGAGTGAAGAATTGTTTGTGACTCTCCTCCAGTGACTAGTGCATCAGGCCAAGGCTGTGACAAGACACGGCTAAAAATTAAGGTTATGCCTCTTCTGCCCAGGTTCCTGATTGAAATTCTGCAGCGGTCTGCTGTGCAGGAGATCAGGCTGCAGGCTTACAGTGATCCCTCCTAGCCATAAAGCCTGGCAGCCCGAGTGTACGTGAGGTTGGTGAAGCCTGAATTTCAGTGGGAGCAGCTGGAGAGCAGGGTATACGTGAAGCAGGCAGCAGAGGTACACTGAAACCAGGCCCTCAACTCTGAAAGCCCTCTCCCCATCATCGTACTCATGGAAGATGGACCGGCCTGTAGGGTGGGGAGAGGTTGGAAGAAAGGTGGTAAACTTCAGGCGTTAAAAGCTGGCCTTAGCAGTGACTAGGCACTGCCGCTAGCTAGCTAGCCAGCTAGCTAGACGTACACACGTGCATGCCCATTCGCATGCACAGCCATGGCTGTTTGTATTGTGTGGTTCATATTTTGTTCCTCTTTACATAAATTCATGGAGATTTGAGAAATGAGCCTCGCACTGTGGGACAGGGTGTGAACTGAAGCACCTTCTGGAAGACAGACAGCAGTGTAATCCTTTCATTCAACTCTGTCTGCAGCTGCTTTTTATAAACTTGGCATAAATACGTACTCAGTGCGGCCAGGCCTGTGTAGCTGGAAAATATTTTCCACCATCCAAAAAACCAGAAGATTGGAAAAAGAGCCCAGAAATTGTGCATAACATGGAATGGCCTCACTTGTGGTTTTTTTCCATGACTTCCTCAGCTCATTTTTCTGCTGCCAATTTTAGAAGCCCATAAGTCATACTTGTTAAACTTTCTCAGTTAAAATGTAACTCTAAGAACGAAGTCATATGATACGTTGCAGCCAAATAATCCTTCCAGAGCCTCTGACTGGAGAAAAGCTACCCTGATCTGGCCAGCTTGCGAACCCACATGGGTTCCTGTCCCAGGAGACGCAGGGCTGGGGGGCAGGTTTGCAGCAAGAGGTCCTGCTGTGCCACCCTGCCCGGGTGAAGGCTTCCCCGTGGACTTTGGCAAGCATTTCTCCCTGCTTCTGCTAGGGTAGTCGGGCCTGTGGTGGGTTACGTTGCAGGGCAGTCGTTGCAGAAATTTCAGCTCCTCCACTAGAAGGACTTGAAGCAGGCAGCGAAGCAGAGGAGGGAGCGAGAGGAGGCAGCACGGAGGCCGCAGGGTCCGGCAGCAGAGGGCTGAGATGCCGTTGTCAGAAGGTGCCGCTGCCGTCAGGGTGAAGGAGCCGAGGGCCGAGGAGACAGCAGGTTGCCAAGATCCAAATTGAATTTGCTGGAGGGTTTGGAGAAAGGGCATCGTCACTTCAGTGTGTTCTTAAGCATTGAATCAATATGGAAGTACTCGCGTGCCAGAAGCAATATTTTTGTTTGCTAGTTTTACTCTCTTCTGTAAGGTGATTGTGCTTGAATTTGGGCCCCAGGTGGCTGTCTTGAAGCGCCATCCCTTGTCCAGAGTTTGCTCTGTCCTATTCTGTAGAACAAATTCCCAGTCACCGCTGTGGGGGGGGGTTGCTCTAAATTTACACTGTGGCAGTGGCTGAGAGAGGGATTTGGCTGTCGGCCCTGCTGGCAGCGGTGCTCCAGCCTGCATCCTCCTGGCTGCAGTGCGCACCCCCGGGGCTGGCAGTCCTGGCCTGGGCCCCTGCGACCCGCTGGCTTGGGAAGGCGGTGAGTACCGGTCTTCCACCAGGGCTGCTGCCCTGGGCGGCCTCTGCGCCAAGGGTGTGCGAGTTGGGCAGGCTGCGAGGGACCAGAGCAGGCAGAGGAGAGGTCAAGGAGAGGCCGAGGAGAGGAGGGACAGGCGCGCTGAGGGGCTTCTTCGTCAGCTCAGCCTTCAGCCCTGCCTCCTGGCCCTGCTCAGGGCAAAACAGCATGGAGAATCTGCCTCTGGGGAAAAAAAAAATCTGAAAATAAGAAAATCCCTACGTTTTTTCCTCTAAATATCAGCTTTTGAGTTTGGTTCTGGCCCTCGGTGTAAACTGGGAAAGTGTCTGGAGGAAGTCAGGGGAATCACGCTGCTGCAGAGTGGCTGCCAGGAGCGGCGGGCCCCAGAGACCGTCTTTCTGCGGCAGGGCGAAACGCCCTCGCGAAGCCTGTGTGGTCTTCACGGGAAGGGAGGAACTCAGCAAACCCACTGGAAACCGGCGAGGGTGTTGTAATGTTTTTTTGGACAGCCCGTTTCAAAAAAACGGCAACTGCCTCTCTCTCTCTCTCCCTCTCTCTCCCTCTCTCCTCTCTGGCAGCAGCTTGCCGTGCCATGACATTGAGGGAGGTGGTGGTGACTGGTGTAACAGCAGCCAGGGAGAGTCACTTGCCCAATGCACGAAGGCTGGCCGGTGGCCAGAGAAATTTGCTAAGGCCAGGTTTTCTCACAACGGGCTCCGTGTCCCTGTGTGCATACCTGTAACTGGGCCAGGTGCTTGACACGGCCGCCTTCTGAGCCGAGTACACAAGGCAGCGGAGCTACCCAAGCTAGGAGGAGGAGGAGAAGAAGAGGAAGAAAGTGTTGCACTTGTCCCATGTGAATGCAGACCTGATAACATCCCTAGGCACATGTTGTTTGGATGACCATATTGTAATTAATAACGATGCCTGTTTGCTGAAGCCAGTTGTTCTTTGTGCTCATGGTGGGAGGTATGGCGGAGAGGGTGAGGTGAGGCCTAGTAGGTTTTTTTGCTGGATCACCACCTTTAAGTTATTGTGACAGGCCTTTACGAGGATCTCTGTATGAACAGGAATATAATGCTCAGCTGGGCTCTTAAGTTCTGGCTCCATTGAGAAGAGAGATCCTTTCATATTGATTGTCATTTTGTATGCAGTTCAGGCACCGACTTGTAGAAAATCTGGGCCAGCAGAGATATCATTAGGTATTTATGGGGGTTTGGTTGGCTCAGCAGTCAGTTTTCCCATTGTCATGCCGTGACAGTAGTGCATTACATACACCCTCAGGAGACATCCTTCTGCTTCCATAACAATAAAGGACTTTTTTCTTTTTCTGACTCATCTTCAGCCTGAAAAAAAACCTTACCAGCCACCACCAGTAAGTATAATTAGCAACAGGCAGATATACTGTATGTAGCTCTCAGAGCCCATTGGGATAATCCCTGTTAAAATGTATACTCATGGTTGCTCACCCCATGCTTAGAACTCCAACTGCATTCCTGATTATACTTAGATGTTTTAACGCAGCCTGGTGATGTTGTAAGCTGAGGAGCCATTTCTAGGTTGGATAAAGAGGAGGAATACATTTAATGCTGGGATTGTCTTTAATGCAGAAGCTTTGGCCAGAATTGCAGCTCACAAGGCAGGGGAGTACAAATGGCTGCGCTGCAACGGATGTGAGGTCCACTTTAGCTCTTTATCCTGCCTCTGACAGGGGCCAGCTGCAGATGCTACAGGAACGAGGACAAGAAACAGAGCAAGTCTAGACTAAACCTGCCCCAGTGTGCCCTCCTGGCTCCCAGCACAGCTATTCTCGCTCACCAGAGGACGGGGGAAGAGGCCTTAGTCCATCCGTTCCCCAGCTTCCCCGGGCGCCCACTGTGCAGTGGCTGCTGTTTGCTTTGCTTCCCAGACATGGCTCCACGTGGGATGAAAAGCAGACCCAGGTCTGCTCTGCTTCGCTTCGGATCCACGTGGTCACGTGAGGATTTCTGGGTTAAATGTGTCCTGGCCCCCTCAGTATTTCCCTTATGTAAGTGTGATGGAGCTGGGAGCAGGTGGCGTGCAGCTGGGCTCTGCTGTCTGCCAGGTGGGTGTTCCCTTACACCACAAGCCGAAGTCCGTGCCATCCCAGTTAGGGGCTGCCTCCCATCCTGTGTGTGCCATTGGAGCACTGTGAAGCCTGGACCCAGTCTTTGGGTCTGTATTTCACCTCGGGGTGAAGGCTGATGCTGGTCACATGGCTGCAAGCGGGCCAGCTGGGAGATTAGTACGGCCTTGTTTATTTATTTATTTTAACCTGTGACTAAGATGGAGGAGTGTTTGGATGGGAGCCGCTCCTCCCAGAAAAGTGCTGTTTATATTTCAGTCTCCTGAGGAGAGCCAGTCGGATCTGAAGTGCTCATAACCCAGCAGTGGTATGTGGGCTCTGCTGGCATGTCCTCACGTAACCCGGTGTTCACGCTGCCGGACAGAGTGTGGGCCGGTTGTTTGCTCATCCCGAGTGCAAATGGCCAGAAGCTTTCCTCTGTATTCCTGGTTGCTGAGCTCAGAGGGGCGGAGGAGAGGAAGAGCAAGCTTTCATCTGAAAGTGGCCGGGCATTGCGTAGGGCCATACCCGGGGTTACACTGAGAAAAATGTGACGGTTTGGGTGGGGTGATGGCTCCATATCCACAGACAATATTATAGGGCTCACCTGTGCAGCATGTGTTTAGCACAGTCACTAGTAACATTGCTGCATGTGTAAGCAAGTCAGTACCTGCTGCCATGTGATCAAAAGGAGAGATGCTTTTAGAAACATGCGAGGGTGGCATGAAAAAACAAGTCAGCTGAAGTATCCTTAGCTTGTAGGGAACCTGTGGGCTAGTAGACATGAGCAAAACAGTGCACAGAAACTCCTCAAACATCGAGCTGGCGTTTATTTCCATTATCTCTACCTAATTCCACCTGTGTAAGCTACTTATTTCTTTGAGATCTTGTCAATTCAAGACCCTGGCTCTAGGCACACCTAATCTCTGGGGCAAGTGCAGAGCCAGCTCGGCCAACTTTGATGGAAAATGATTTCCCAAAGTGAGGGTCTTGTTCCCTATGGCAGTGCAGAGGGCAGTGCAGAGAACTAGCCAAGAAGCATTTAAAACCTAGGGCTTTGAATAGCACCTGACTAGGTGACTAGCGAACTAATGATATATGGGGAAATGGGATTTCATATTCTTGAGCTAAGGGAAGTTTGGAGAATCCTGTCCCCATATGTCATCAGTTGCTAAAACAAGTCTCCTGGAAATGTAAAAAATCTGTCTCTCCCTCTCCCCTCCTTGCCCTATAGCAATATAAGTAGCACAACTTCACCTGAGTTTTGTGATAAATAAATGAGTAATCCTGCCTCCAAGCCTGTCTGGGAATTCTGCATCTCATCCTTGCTCCAGCTTCTACCACAGTACAGTATTTTACAATGCCGAGGATGGAGAAGATTTTTCCTGTGTAGCATGCTGTAGTACGTTCACTGGTCACAGTGTTGTCTGGTGGGTGAGAAATGGGGCGAGGGTCCTCTCAAGCCATCAGTCTTGGGCATTTTCTGTTTTAGCACTCCCTAATTCTTCAGCGAATCGCCTGGACAACTAATGACCAGGGTCAGGCCTTTTGGGCTTTGGTCAGCAAACTAAAACCTGAGGTTTTTTCTTGTAAACGAGGTATAGCCCAAAACTTCTTCTAAGCTGTCATGGCGAGGGCTAGAAAATAGGAAGAGAACAATGCCAGCTCAAGTGTAGTACATGCTGAGGGCAGTGCTCTCGTTTCCAGCAGGGAGGACTTTAACATCCTAAACCAGCAGCTCAGCCATGGCAGCACAGCAGAAACCCTCCAGAGAAAGGGGACTGTGGAAACTTTCCCTTGTGTTGGTGATGCCTCCTGGTCAGGGTCCAGCAGCTGTGGGACTACGGGGAAAGTTGGCGTGGTGCTTGCTCATATGCGTAGTGAAGGGTCTACTGGCTCCAAGCTACCTGTGTCCTTCTGTCTTGAGCTTCTTAAACTGTATCTTCCATGGAAAGTAACTGAGGGAGAGGAAAAGTGACTTTCTAACCACGCTGATGTCAGCGTTCTGTTGCCGAAGAAAGACCGAGACATTAGCGGTGCTCAGAAGCGCTGCCTGAGCCAGGCTTGATCTTGGGAACACCTATATAAAGATGGGGTATTTCCCAAGGAGACAACTGTGTGAAATGGGTGTAAATGAGGCCAGGCCAATGGGGTTCTGTTCTCCAAATATGAGTTTTATATCAAGGTCAGTGGGAGGCAAAGGTGTGTCAGTCTTGGAGTGGGTGTTTTTTTTGCCGCTGCTTGAGCACAGTGGGGAACCTTGGGGAAACCTTCCTGAACGAGTTGACTGCCTGCACCTTGTCTGATTTATGTCCCTCTGGCTGGTGCTGACGCACAGCCTGGCGTCGGCAAGCTTTCTTGATGTCTAGAGCGCTGCTTCCATTTGGTTAAAACAAGCAAAGTGTCTTTCAGAGGGAAGGAATGGGGTTCGGAAGAGGAAGCTGTGTAAGGGTTAGTTTGCATTACTGAATCACGCTGGGCTTGGTTTGGTAATTCCCTCTCCCTAGGCCCAGAGTTTCAGTGGTTTCATGTTTCAGCCCAGCGCAGCATCAGTAAATCCATTCTTCTGGGAAGGCTAGAGTTACTTTCACTCCATCCCTCCCCTTCTCTGTGGGAGAGTAAGGCTGTTTAACGGCAGTAGGGGTTGAGGGTGCAGTCTGAGCAGGAGGAAGCACCTTTGCCATTTCTTGTCCTTCTGCATTTCTTGTCCTGTCTCCTTTCCCCACGTAACCACCCCCTGCTGTGAAGTGTCCAGCTGTGCTTATGGGGGTTCTGCTGCCTGCACCTCGAACAGACGCCAAGGGCAGTTGCAAGTGCTCGGGATCTCCCAGGACCGGCCCTTGGCTTAGTTTTCCCCCTGGCCCCACCAGCTCAGGAGGAGCCCTGTGCAGACGCGATAGATTCGGAGGACGTGATTTTATTGACAGTGCCTAAGGAAAACTGGAGGTGTCTGATGACAGCGTGTTTGTATCTTAAAGCTGCTCTGTGGTACTGAAGGACAATTATTGAAATGAATAAATAAATGGACCAAAATAGAATTCAGGAAAGAAATCAGCTCAACAGGGAAGTTTTGAATGTAGCTATCAATCAGCCTGGTTTTGTTCATTTTAGGCCGGGAGACAGTCACAGGCACGGAATTCAGTGACATTCAAACCTTTCTCTACAGGTGAAGGGACACAAAATGAGATCTAATTTGTTCTTCATGGGGCATCGCTTTCTGGCTTCTTTTTTTTTTTTCGTTTTGGCCAGAAATGGCTGGTAATTTATGCCAATGTCATCAAAGACACATTCTTGTTACTTTCACAACTGTGACCTTGTATCCCTCTAAAAGAGTTGTAGTGGGTAACCAGCAAGATGCTCAGCTTACGTCCACAGGGCAGATTTTCCAAGCAGCAGCTATGCTGGCAGGGCTACCCGCCATGCTGTCCGGCCACGTTGCTGCCAAGTGATTCTGGGAAAATGCGGGCAGTGACACCACAGACCGGTAATGACAGAGGTGAATTCCTGGAAGACGCCTACCAAGAGGAGAAGCCCATGGTGCGGCATACCATGGGATGCACTGCTGTAGGGACAACTGAAACGTGGGAGGAGCAGTCAGACCAGTCACACTGGCACATTGCAGTGTCCTGTCCGCACAGCAGGCAGCAACCTTACTGAACCAGTCGCAGAAAATTGGCTGCCTTGGCCAGGAGGAAACAGCTTTCACTCAGAATTAGCTATGAGCTGGCCAGGCATAAATTGCTTTTAGAGTTAGTCCTGCCAGCTGCGTTACTAACAAAGCAAAAATTGTCAGAGGAACAAGGCTCGGGTTCACGTGCTTAAACCCTACCTGTCATAAGGCTGCTAAACTTTTCCCTATGGCTGGTACTACGATACTTACTGTATTGGCATGCTGTCTTTTCAGTATTATAACGTGTCCTGTCCACAAGGACTAAACTCAGTTCGAACTGCGTAAAGAGGTAACTGTGGCCTTGATCGCTCCATGGTGAAACCAGAGTAAATTTCTGGATGCCGAATGAGTTATTCCTTGTTTATTTCAGATTAAATAAGCTTAGAATCTGGCCTTCAGAACATGCTATTTCTCTTAATTCAGGTGGGTCATAATTCTAAATTCATGTAGTGGTCAAAATCTTCCAATAAATGCCAGCACAATCCCAGCACTTGCAAAACATTGAATGTATATATTGGCACTTTTTCCGTTTGCTGACTGCGGGACAAATAGGTTTCGTATTGGGACATCAGGGTCTGTTTCAGCAACTGGATGCATGACAAAGCCATGTTATAATCTGGGTACTGATTACAGCATTGAAACATGTTGGCTCAGCATGTGGTAGATTTGGATGCGTAGACAGATCAACTTTTTAGTGGCCTATGGCTTGACTTCAGCACGGAGAAGGTTGTCAGCATATTTGTGCTAATTGAGGAAACAGCATGGGAAACTCCTTTCCACTGCAGATACAGCCAGAGCTCAGGAAATGTCATTGCTCCTTAATGTTTTTTGTAACAGCCAGTTTGTCTTGAAGTAGAGAAGCAGCCTTGTGTCTTAACTGTATTTCTAAACCGCGCTGAAGCTTGTTTGGGTCTTAGCCAAGTCTTGTGTTTGTACCTGTTTCGGGAGGATGGATTGAACTGTTAGGTGACAAACACATTAGAAGAGTGTTTTGGCTGTATTTAGGGCTGGCAGTGCAGGGTTAGATTCTCTGCCTTGATTGGGTTTATTTGTAAAGTTGACAGTAACTGAACACCAAGAAATAAACACAAGTTTGTGCTCCTGCTTTGCTAGAAGAACTTCCTTGCTGCTGAAAATAACACTTTTGCCCAACAGTAACTCTTTTTTTTTTCATTCAGGCAGTGTTTTGGATATGTTATGCTGCTCTTAACGTATTCCCATGTTCAAGTTCCCGAGCAGGCAGGCTGAAACGTTGCCAACTCTATTAAGTTCTTTCTGTTACACTGAGTCAGCTGCTGTGATTTTACCTTTGCTCTTGGTCAAAGTATTACACTCTATTATCTTTTTGTTCTTTTTTTAAACATAAGAAATTGCAATACAAGTGCTTGTTCCGTGTGCCTACATTTCCTCCTACTTCAATGACAAAACGAGCACATTACTTTTATTATTAATAAGGCAGGTACACCTCGAAGCCCTTGATGTTTTCCCAAGGGATTCACAGCCCAAACATAAAGGACAAACAAAAATGGGAGAAATTAAGTGCCTTTATTTGCATTTATGAACAGGGAACTGAGGTAACCACAATTAATGCCTTCTTATTGAAAGGTCAAACAAAGAAGTCTTCAGCGAGGCTAAAACTAGACCCAGGAGCAGCAGGTCTCTGTTCTGCAGACAGCTGTGAACACGGTTCTGCTCACTGGCCGCCACGGTGCCCAGTCCAGCACAGCCATACGTCCACGTGCCCCTCCGCCCGAGCTCAGGCCAGCAGCCTAGGTCTTTGCCAGAACCTTCACTAGGTCAGCATGGTTCTGCTGTTCCCAGTACAAGGTGCTCCCAGAGCTGTTGGCCTGCTGCCCCTCCACTTAAATAAGAATTCTTGCTGAATCGACGTCTGCAGTGAGGGTTTGTGATGGCTGCTTGTATTGACCGTTGAAGGCCTGCAGAATGGCAGCTGCTGAGAAACGGCTGCCGCATGTAGGATGTTGTGGCAGACCTTCCCCAAGAGCCAGTCCATGGGAAGAACTTTGCAGCTCTTACAAGCTGAAGGTGGAGTCAGCTATAACCTGACTTACCTTCCTTGGCATTTTGAAGTCTGGTGAAACATGATGCATAATGACACTTATTCTGCCTTTGCAAGTAGGAGACTGCCTTTGTGCAGAAGTGTCTCATCAGTGAACCTCACCTCAATGCAGAGTGCTTATTCAGATGTAACCACGAAAATGAGGGCTGGCTAAATAATGCCTCCGATTGAAAGGATCCACTGAAGCTCATTATAATGATCTTAATGACTTCCAATTCAGCTGTGTCTGTGATAACAGAGTGCAAAGGTAATTATGGAAGTGCTAAATACTATTATTATTTGATATTAGTGACAGGGTGGGGGTGAGACCTGATGAGTCCTTCCCCCATCTGGCCTAGAGAGGAATGAGGGTTGCCCCCTTCCCTCCACCCCTCTCAAGATCCGGGGAAGGAAGGACTGTGCGGGCAGGGTGGAGCCAGGGCTCTGCTCCCTCTTCCAGCTACAGCAGCCCTGGCTCTTACTCGGCCTCCGTGGTGTCAGGAGGTGGCTCCTTTGCACAGCAGGAGCTTTGGTGCATGTGCAGCAAACTGAGAGAAAGGAGGAATGCCCCCACACCACCCTTCCTGCCTCCATCTTGGCAGCAGAGGAAGCAAACATGCCGTCTCGCTCTGTCCTCCACTGGTTTTGCTGGTCTTACCCTCCATTTACTCTCTCTCGTGGCCCTCCGGTGCTACCTGATGTTTCTGGATTTTCCCTTCATGCCCTCTCCTTACCTGTTTGATCTCAGCTGGGCCCCACCAGCACAAGTGCTCCCTTGGCTTGCACAGGATTTCCGTTTCCTCCATGTTGGCAGCTCAGACTCTGAGGACGAGGAGGTAGGCATTCAAACCTGGTTTTGAGTGGGGTCTTGGACCAGATGACCTCCTGAGGTCCCTTGCAGCTTCAGTTACTCTGTGATTTGGAGGCCCTGGCTCGCTACTGACAGTGTTCTAGCCCGGGAAAGTGCTAACCCTTTGACCCATGAGGAGTTTTTAAGGAAACTGTGATAACTTACATGGTTAACAATTTGCTGCCTGACTTTTGTGGAGGGCTCGTCAGACTACGTGATCTGCGGGAACCCTCCGTGCTGCCAGGGTCTCTACGGCAAAGCCGCAAGCACCAACCTCGCAGGCCCTCCCGAATCACGGGTAAAATGGTGAGAGCACATTCAATTAGCTCTGCTCACTGACCATGCCAGCCCGCGCTAGGAGAAACCTGTGCTGCAATGATTCAGACTCAAATGATTACCTGACCCAAAGGAAGGCTTGATGATATGCTGAGGCTGGGACACACCAGCAGTGATTATAAAATCATTGCCTGTGCTCTGCCGTTCAAAACACCCTCTGTATTGCACAGGCAGGGCTGTTCACAGAGGCTGCCATGAGGAAGTGATATTTGCACCTTTAGCTGCCACCTTCTTAGCAAACCTTTCAGCTGCTGCCACTGGCGTGGCGCTTGCCTCTCCCTGGTCACGCTGACACTAGAGAGGTTTGCTGGCAGCCAGCAGCTCCCTCACGCTGCCGTGTGACTCCAGCCAGGCACCTCCTGCTGATAATGTCCGTCCTCACCCTAAGAGGGTTTGGCCAAAAGTGTGGTGCAGCCAGGCATCCCAGTGTCCCCCCAGCGCCATCCTGTGCAGTGTGGAGGCACTTAACTGGACTTTAATGCTAAATTGAGGGGCAGGTGGGAACTCAAAGGCCTTTCATTCTCTCTGCTCCAGCCCGTAATTTGCACGTCATTCTTCAAAACCCTCACAAATTCTTTGTACTGCTATTCCCACTTCCGTTTTTCATGCTGGTAGAAATGTGGAGCTCACACAGCTCAGACTGCTTCTGTGTTTTGTTTATAGAGGGGCACATAGCCTACTGTCTCTTTTCATTTCTCACGCTGCTGTCTATACTTTCTTTCTTCCTGTTCCTCCCACCTTTTTGTCCTTCACTCTTGCTCTCCTCTCCTCCGGATTTTCTCTTGCCAGATACATGCACTCACATAGTTTCACCAAAATGGTCTGAGTGCACTGACTACATCTATCTTGTCCTGCTAAATGCTCCCCAAAGCAGTCTGACATTACTGCATGCAGAGCCGGGAAGTCCTCGGCACCTGGCAAGTACCACTTCTCCTGACCCAGGAATTGATACTGCTCGTGGCAGTTTGCTGGAAGCACTGGTAAGATGAGGCACGGAAAGTTTACTCCTGTTGGCAGGGACTCACAAACGTGTTGGGGCTAATAACGCACATGGCTTGTGTTGTGCTTTCCCTGAAGCTAAGTTGAGCAACATGTTAGGTAACAAGTTAGGCATTACTCAGAGCTCCTATACCTCGTGTTTTGCCAGTGACAGAGTTGCAGGCTTGTAGTACAGTGCTCCCAATGTTTTCTATATAGTGTAATGGCCAAGCTCCAGCGGAGTTGTGCTCCATCCTCTTTGTCTTACATTTCTGCCTGGACTTTTTAAAAATTTAAGTCTGCGGCTGTCATGCACTCTTGCCAGCTATCCTATATCTCTAAATAACTAGGTGAACTGTCTCTGGAAGATAATCTATCTAATCTGATGAATTTAGCCCTTTCTTCCTGTGAGTGAACTGCCTTCAGACTGTCTATCAAATGTATTTTACATGCAGTAGTATTAGTTGTGCTTTGTCTAAATGTGTGCTAGCTGTGGATTCTCTGTGTGCTCCTGGATACAACTGTGGTTTTAAGTACCCACTGCTGGTTATTCATAGCGCACATTTAGTCATTTAACAAACATGGTATTAGTTCTGCGCTCTAAGTGGATGACTAATACTCTTATAAATAGGAGGAATGTGATCTGAAAGGTCACGTGAATGTTCCCAGTGTGAACATATCCCTGAACTATGAGACTTCTCATTCCAGGAGCACGCTTGCAAAAAAGAAAATGCTCATTATTAGGAAGAAGGAAAAGGGTTCAAACCCCATTCAAGCAATTTCTCGCTTTAACTCAAACAATTTGCAATTGTTTGTTGAGTTTTGCCTTGCAAAAGGTTTTTGCAATGTTTATGTTTCTCCGCAATCTCTCCCGACCTGCTTGGGAACATAGCAGTTGCACAGCAGTTGGAACAGTCCTGATCTCTCTCCTGTGCCAGTGCCCTTCCCTAGAACGTAACAGGACCTCAGTGTTGCTTAAGTAGATGTAAGAAACATCCTTTAACTTTCTTCCTCACCTTTTTCACATCCCATTAGAAAGCAAGACAACACCTAACACCGTATTCCAAAGAAAATGAGAAGAGTGCACAGTACAGGTTTCTTCACTGCCCGTAAACTGCTGGCTTTCCTCAGCTCAGTGCTGTGGAGAGAAGGTGCTGTGCTGCCCAGCTGTGGAGGAGGAATGAGAGGTGCAGCCTCTGAGATGGGGTGCTTGCTAATGCAGCCTCCTGAGAGGTTGGGTTTTTCTGTCGGAGAGCACAGGAGGCAAAAAGCAGCAGATCAGCTGTGCAGGCACCCTTGTATTTTCGTTTTTATCGAATGAAAACAGAATAAATGAATGCCCCTACTCTCTTGCCATTGCAAAGTTTTGTTTATATTCACAGGAATACCAGGCTAAGAAAGGGAGGACCGGTGGCCTCAGGACATCCAGCTTTATTTCATGGCTGTGCTGTAGACTTGCTGAAAGGGTATGTCTGTAGCATGTGCTTAACCCACGTTTGAGCCCAGCCTGCCTGTCTGGGCAATTGAAGTCCTTGGCTGGCTTGCAGCACCCCTGTGGTCAAGTCTGAGTCCTTCCTTGGCTGGAGCAGTGAGCGGAGGGTCATGACGCTGGGTCTGGGGCAGGAGGATCCTGCGGAGGCCACGTGCCAGAGCTTGGGCTGCTGCTGCTGCCACTGTGATGCCAGCCCAGTGAGGCACCTCTTCTGCTTGCTGCGCTGTGAAGTCAAAAGAAACACGCGACCATGGCATCATATTTCCCCTTGTCTGCAACTCAGGTACGCCCAGGTGCTCAGCTGGTGGGCTTTCAGCTGGTGGAGCAAAGCAGGGTGCGATGCTCCTGGGTCAGGTTCAGCTCCCAGCTGGGAGGCGGCGCTGGCTGCATCAGCACTTCTCTGCTCAGTGTCAGATGCGATGGTTTAAGCCACCTGTAGCCAAACTTAGTTCGATTTTGCACTGGAATAAAGGGGAGGAGAGGACTTCCACAGCTGGCTCAGAGATATGTCCTGATCAAAACAGACGAGGCCAGAGGCACAAGCCTGGGTAGGCATGTGGCTCTGTCTGTGCTAATAAACCGGGCAGGGGCAGGAGCTGCACTCTGCTTTGTGGCTGAGTAACACTGTCTGGCCATGGTGTGACAGATAAACCCTTTTGCCCTCCAAAAGCATGTGGCCGGCCACCTGCGAACTACCTATTGGGAACAGTCCTGGTCCATGCTAACTCCTGGACTCTGCTTTGGAATGGTTGGGGAGAACGCTGTTTGGCCTGGACCAAAACTGTGCCCAGCACCACGCTAAGAGCTGAGGGTTAGATCCCCTGCTCTTGCCTTGATTCACTGGCTTGATTTTCTGCTCTAGATGCTGCCAGCCTGGCTGGTGTCAGGCAAGTTACCTAATGCATGGTATAAGAAAGAGAAGGCTCTTCCAGCTTAATTTCTAGCCTTTGTCCCTTCCTGCCCTCTCTCACATGAGGGTAGGAGTGCATCCTTACCTACAGAGTAGTGAGATTGCCAAAACTGGATACAATGGGGAAGTAGGGTGTGGTACACGTGAAAGTCCAAATTCGCTGCAGTGGTTTATAGAAATTTGCTTCAGTGAAGAGTTGGGCCTGTGGTATACACATGTCATAAAGATGGTATTCCCAGTTCACAGACCTACTGTAATTTTGTCCATGCATATTATACAGTTACAGAAATGCGTTAGCATTAAAATACATGGGTCAAAAGCAGTCAGTTGTGTCCTGTATTCTCCTCCTGCCAGCCTTTGTCTTGACTTTAGGTTGCAGATTAGAAAGGACAGCTGAGGATCTGGGTCCCCCCAAGCAGTCTGTACACAGTCAGGAAGTCCCAGAGATTTTATAGACTGTACACGGTGTTTCTTTCTGAGCACACAACATGTTTCCTAACTTCAGCAGTCCCAGAGGATTGATTTCAGTGGAAGATGGTATATATAAATGATACTTGATTGAGAAGTGCATATGTAGGCCTTGTGAAACAGTGTGCATGCCTGCATGTGCATGCATTAAAATAACAGGGCAAAGATGACTGTGATGTATTATTTACCTGCTGGCTCAGATTTATTTGCCTGCCTTAGGGACTCTTGGCTCTTGTCTCAGATTTTGTTCCTAGAGAAAATTTCAGCGCAAAGAATGTGTGAGGGTGCTCTCCTGTGGCTAGCGTCAGGGGACTGAGTGGTACATTCAAACCAAAATCAAATGTTCCACCCAGGTTATTTTGGGTGTGCCAACATTTGCTTGTTTGTGGGTGCGTCTGGATTTCTCCTCTCCTTTGATCAGCAGCAGAAACATTTTTCATTATTGATGGCAAGTAGATGGTAGTGGTGGGGGCAGGTCTTGTTTGTGGCTACTGGCCAGCTGACAATGGACAGTGATAAAAACACAGAGAAAAGATGAGAAGAAAGGAACAGGTAGTGCAATTACACCTGATAAAGATCAGCATGACACTACATGTGCTATGTACATATCTGAAACTTACACACATAAACACATAAAAGAAAACATTCAGGACGTGGAATCAGGTTCTTCCACAAAGCAGCCACGATTACATAAAGAAACAAAAAATAGTTTTTTATGCTGTGGTGCTGGCAGTCAGCCTCCCCTCTGACTGTGCCTGGGAGAAGTGTATTAAGTGTGAGCAGAATAAATGATCCGTTCGTAACCAGCACGGCAGACACCTGTGCAGCAGCACCTCACTGCAGCACCTTCCGATGCTGGCTGGGTGTCAGGGGCAGGCATCAGAACTAGTCAAATCAAACCTAGTTACAGTCGATCTTGAGTAAAATCCTCAGACGTGACTGTTGGAAAAACGCACCTACGTGTTCCAGATAGATAGGTCGTTTTTCAGCGCTGTTTGAATCTTGCTGTCTACACTTCGACAAACGCAGACCTGGTTTTGTATGGTGTGGGGAAGTCGCACTTCTGAACAGGAGCCATTTTGCAAAGGAGGAAGGAGCAGCACCCACCCTACTCCGGAGCTGCCGTCTCTCTCCTGGGGTTTGAGAAAATCAGAAAGCAAGCCCCCCAAACTTTCTCCTTTTCCACATTGATACAACAGAACAAAACAGGATTTCCTTTGAAGCAGTAACAGGACAGGCTTCGCAGCATTCTTACAAGGGTGAATTTAGATGCCAGAGAGTGGAATTTCTGAATCCATTTCTGTTCCTACACCTTTCTTTTTCATTTTCATAAATCTGTGTCAATTTTTAAAGAACCTATTTTGGGGGGAGGGAAAGGGGACAGAATAAGTGATGAGCTATTCAGAGCTAAAAGAAGAGATTCATGCTGCCAGAGGTAAGACTGTAGAAAATTGTGTCAGTGTAGCAGATGATAGTTCTCCTCTCTTAATGCCTCTCCTGAGGCATCAAGGTATATGTGTTTCTCAAAGGGGCTATACATCTCAGAGGTAGTCTATGAACTGCATGTTGAAATGGTTGCCATGGCAGTGACTGAGTGTAAGTTACAAAGCGTGATTAGCCAGAGTTGGCCTAAATAGCTCAACGGAGGGAAAAAAGAAAGAAAAGGGGGAAAAAAAGGCTGAGGACTGTCTGTTATTTCTAATACAGACCCATCAGCATTGGACCGTGCCAGGAAGAGGCACTGATGGAGAGGAGCTTGGAGGAGCATGCTCCGCACCCCAGCAGCACATGCTGCAAGGGAACCTTCGCCCCCTTACAATGGGCCACCGCAGCAGCTGCGTGCTGGGGAGGAGCCATTAGTACAAACCAGTCCTGTTACGGTTGATTTGGTGAAACAGTGCTTCTCCAGAGTCAGAGGCGAGGCCATGGCACTGCTCGACCTTCAGCGACCGAGAGAGCACAGTCACAGCGCTTTCCTGGCTGGTGCCCGGTGTAGTCACTGAGCAGTGGAGAACGCAGCACTTTTTGTTAATTCGTTGCAGTGGTTAATCACGCCTGCTCATTAAAAAAAAAAAATTGCACCTTATATCTAATTTAAATGTGTATGGCATGGCCTCTGATGCATGCTGTGTTCTTCTCTGCTATATTTAAAAAAAAAAAAATCGCTTCTTGAGATCCTGTGGGTTTTTGCTGTGAAGGTTTCTTATGCACTAGAGTCACTTTTGAGCTTGTTTTTGAAGAAGTGAAGAAGCAGAATTCTTTCTCTCAAAGAGTTTTCTTTTAGCTCTTCCAGGGAAAAGTGGAAGACTGGGAGACTAAGGTGAAGACATCTCAATACCAAGTCTGGATGGAAAAATGTCCTCTCTAGGAGCTGTAGAGTGCCACATTAGGGGGTCACATGCCCAGTGTAAAATCAACAGAAGGGATTATGGAAGCTGAGATTATGCAGGTAGGTGTCTGCAGGAGCAGAACCTCTTAGTCCGATTCTCTTCTCTGATAGCTTTTTAAAATAGTGAAGTTTAATTCACATTAGCCTGGAGTGCTTCTGCTTCTCAATCCTTTGAGTGACGTAAGATATGAATCTACTCAGGCCAATCCATAACATTTGACCACTTACCAAGGATATTTTTCTCTCCTCCTGTCCTAAGGAATCTGTAGGTTCCTCCTTTAAGAGCAGTACAAACCAGCAGTACTTACTGTGGTTAATGGGCCACTGTTTTGGCTGGCAGAGCTGGGGTGAGAGAGATCATATGGCCTGCACTTTAGGAGGAAGAGAAACCCACGAGACACCTATTTGCCCTGCACATCAGGTTGGCTATTGCTGTTATTTGCAGGAGTCTCCTGCACTTCTAGCACCCCCTAAATCCTTGTCATCCAGGTTTGAGAGCTGGGACTATCTTCTTTGGCACCAAGTCAACAATACATTTTTCAGCACCAGCAGCCATTCATATTTTACATTAGTGTTCCTCTCTGTTCCTTTCAAGCAATAATCGTAAATATCAGCTTTCATTCCTAGAGCGCCTTTCATCCCTGGGGCTCCCAAAGCACTTTCTAAGCTTAACAGGCTTATTGTAGAGTACTCCTTTAGAAAGGGTGAAACTTGCTTCCCGTTAAAGCCTGATTTTGGGAAGAAAAACCCCAAATTATAATGTCTTCAATACACAGTGGAGCCTTTGCAGCTGTTATTTACTGTAAGTGTTCCCTTACCAAAAAGATTGCTTCTTGCTCCTCCATCCCCCCAGCTCCCCCAGCTTAATCCAGCAGTGCTCGGTTACCTGGGGCAGAAGAGTGCAAGTAATGAGAGATGACTGTCCCCTGTGATCTGAGGAAGTGCTTTTTTTCTGGAATTCCTGTTGCTGCCCTCAACAGTTTCTTGTGGCAACGCCGTTTCCATCCAGTCTGTTTTCTCTTTGTTAGGGCAAATGTCCTCGGGCAGAGTTGAATGTCCTGTGGCTTTAGCCAGAGAGGTCACCATGCGCGGTTGGGCTATGCTGAGGATCACGTGAGAAACTGTAGTCCTCCTCAGGACAAAGTCAGCCAGCCTTATTTGAGTCACATTCCCCCGCAATCAAAGCAAAGCCGATTCATGACCTTTCAAATGGTCCTTTATTTGGCTCATCTGTGGGAGCCGTAAGCCCAGAAGAGAAGATTGTTGCTGATAATTTCTGAACTGAAGAATTTGTTTCCTAACAAATCGTTCGACTAATTTTAGGGCAGCTTGAATCTGACCAGTGTCAATTTGTTTTCATTGGTTTCAGGAGGACTCAGTATGGTGGGACCTGTCCATCTCATGATGCACAGAGCTTTCTTCCATGCCAGCTGTGTGGGGAAGTGGTCTCTCCTCTGCTTGGCTGAGAGAGACCTAGGTGAGGCATATGAACTCCCATTGCTTCTCCAAGGACACACCGAGAGCCTGTGGTAGAAGGGGGAACAAAAGTCCTATCTCTGGTTCAGTGATTCAACCGCACAACTGTAATTTATCAATATAGATAGCTTTAGATGAAAGATACATCAAAGCATATTTTTGGCTGCTGCCTTCAGAAGTAGTACTAAATCTCCTGGGAGAATGTAAGCAGTGAGAGTATCCAAGTATCAAAATCCCCATCTTCTTACTGTCTCTCCTTCTCTCACAATGGTCGACTTCACGGGGAAGCCCTTTTTTGGGGTTGTTATGTCATCTATTGCCATCAGTAGATTTTGGTTCAAAGATGCATTTTCGTTCTTTTCCAACAAAACGCTGCCTATTTCAACACTGACTCTGAAGATTTGTAAATTGGCAAAGGATCCAAAAGGAATAATGAACCAGCAGTTACTGTTTACATTGGCCACCTTGTATGAGTGCTGATATTAGCATTTCTGAAAGGATTCATTCATCACTGAAAAAAGGTTTGTACCTGTGAATAAGAGCTTGCTTGGGAGGGCCTGTGTGCCTCCTTTCCTCTATCAACAAAGCTTACAAACGTCAAGAGATGGTTTTGCTATGGATGTTAATGCATACCTATTATTTCAGGGTGAGAATAAGCTACTGAAAATATTCCATGCCTATTTCTGATGGTGTTATGAAAGCAGGAGTAAATTTAAAGAAAAATCTTATTTATTTTCGTGTGTCTTACTCATTTATTTCTGTATTTAGAGACCTGAACATATATATTGAAAGCAGCTCTCTTGAGCTTTTTTATTGAACTAGAATCCTGCGATACAACCTCAAGCCCAGTGATTAGTTCTCATGTCATGCAGAAGCAAGTAGACCTGCACTAAACTGAACAATGGCTGTTGAAAACATTTTGGCCTTTCCAGACTATGACGTCTTCTCGGGATGTCAGCGAAATAAACACACTTTTATGAAGTATACCCTTAAGTCTTCCTTACCTCTTGCTGTTTGTCACGCTCGTTGCAATGTGCCTTAGATTACTTGCCTTCACGCTGAGGTATGTGATGCTGTTCTGCTTTAAAAGAGAGGTTTGTATGTTCGGCACTGGCCCAGCTGACATGCCACAAGTCATGGCTCAGAGGTGGAATGGGTCCTCTGCACAGCCAGCAGCCAGCCTTTGTTCCATCCTCATACTGCAGGTCACGGGTCTCTCAGCAAAGGGGGAAACATAACAACAGTGTTTGTGTGGGAGAGAAAAATGTTCAGTCTCTGTGGGATGCTTACATTTGACTAGGATTCCTTGGGAATCTGTAGGATGAAGATCAAACTCTTTTTCAGGTATGTTATTATGTTATAACTTCTAATATACCATTTTTCTTTTAACCTTTTGGCTGCTTCACTTTTAGGCTGGAAGCAGCTGAGGGCTTGGGCTCTTCCTGGGCACTCCCACAGCTCCTGGCATGGTACGGCTTCAGTTCTGGCAGAAGACTTAGGCCATTGCCGCAATCCCAAGACACGTTTTAAAGAGAATTGAGATGTCTGGAACCTAATCTGATTGCAAGTTCCCCTTTCATGCAAAAGATGATGCTTTGCGAGCACTGTGTTTATAAAGCAGAGGAAGAAAGCAAGTGTGAAAGAAATGAGAGACTAAGGACCAGTCCGCTGCCTTCTCTGGGAAGTCCTCTCGGAGGGGCCCGGGTCTCTGAGGCTTCCCTGGTGGGAGTTTCTTCTCAACTCTTTAAATTGTCGGGTGGTGGAAGCCAGGCCGATGGCTGATGGGGAACCGTGGGGGTCATTCCCCGACCCAGAGGGGTAACACTCTTCCTCTCGGGGGCCATGATTTCAGCCTGCAGCTCTGTTGCATGGGGGCAGCAGGAATAACGCTAGAAACCTCTAAAGGCGTAAGCAGGTATGTTAAAGGCCAGAGGTGTTCATAAGGGATTTAATTGTAAGCGGCCGGAGAAGAGATGCCTGCTGTGCAACAGGCAAACACTTCTCTGCACAGAACTAGGGTAATTTCCCTTCAATCTGGGGCAGATTGCCAGCAATCTCAAATGTAATCCTCACGGTATCACTTCCAAAGATGAAACGGGTATTATGGGCACCGCCACTGAGGCAGGTAATGTTTAAATGTAGCTGCAAATTGCCTGGTTTAATGCTAGCAAGCCCTAATGGTGAGGAAGAGAAGACAGGTAGCAGCACTGATACAGCATAATATGATGCGATGGCTGATATAAATGTGACTCATTCTAGCCAGAGGCTTTAGTGTAGGAAGTCGGATAAAAGATATAAAAACAAATCTGAATTTTTTTTCCTTCCCAGTGAAGGTCACCGCCAGTAATAGCATGGGAAATAATTCATGTAGGAAGAAATGTTCCCCTTCAAATTAGAAGTATTGTTTTGCTTCACAGTTTTGTTCTCCTCTTTGGGCTTCCATAACAAACACCGGCAAACATGCGGGGCCTTTCTCCCTGAAGCCACTGACAGATATCCCACCCCGTGGGTAGTGAATGCGAGGGACTGGCTGTGCAATGCTCACGGTGGCTGTTAATGGGTGTCCGCCTTGCTGGCAGTCCACCCGCCAGCAATGTGCTGAATGGGCCTGGGAGACTGAATGAGGCTCTACGCAACAACGGACAATGTTCCTGGTCAACATGGAGGCGCGGTGCCAAGGCTGTGTGTGAGAGCCTGTGCGGCCCGCTGCTGAGGGGGTTTGACCCCTCTCCCTCTGCTCCCGAGCCCCGGGGAGGTGGGTCTTCTTTCCAGCCCCAGCACAGGTCCTGCTCCATCCGTCGCTCTGCTTTGCACGGGAGGACTTGGACGACACAGGGGCCATTGCATTCATGATGGCACTGGCTGTTCTCCGCTCATCCCGTGGAGACCTTAGAGGCTCTGGCCTACTCGTGTGTTCTCTGTGATCAGCAGTGCACTTACATAAGTGCAAAGGCAAGGGGAAGCCATGCGGCTGTGCCTGTGGTCTAGTGTGCATGCAATGCTGCCTGAGGTGAGAGCGGTCCGCTCTGCAGCCTGTCTGCTGTGCAGGAATGTGATGCTGCAGCTTAATTCCCCTTCCACAGAGTGCACTTTGAGTGGGGACGGGCGAGGAAAGGAGTGAGCGCCCTACAGGCTGGAAACCAATGCAGCTGCCGCAGGCTGTGGGTCTGCTGCTCCCCGGGGCGCTGGCTTGTTTTCTTGCAGGCTGCCATAGCAGAGACAACTGCTAGTGGAAAGCTCTGAGCTTCACACTCCCGACTAAAATCTCCTGCATGTGACTCTGTCCCTTCTGCCACAAAGGACTGGTCACATTTTCCATTCTTGACTCCATGTGGCTGCTCTGAACATTCCAGGTTATCTGTGCGCAAAGCAGTTGCCTTTCCCACTGCTCAGTTCTTCGCAGCTCACCAGGCCTTCATCGCTGCTCAGCACCCGCATGCCGGGGCCTTAAGGCAGTTAGCACAGTGTTAGGGTACATTCATTTTCTGAGGGCTTTTCTTCTGGAATCCTGGGAGGTGAGAGTTCAGCTCTTCTCTCTCTCAGCAGGCTCCTGACCCTGCAGGACTGTCAGAGGTAGGAGCACTGCAGAAGTCCTGAGTGCCCTGGAGACCAGGAAAAATCTATTACAGGAAAGCTGCTAATAGCAGAGGTAAGGTCTTCCTGGCATTTTCCACTGGTGTTACAGACTCTGGAGAATCAGCTTATTTCAGTCAGGTTCCCAAACTGCTTTTTGGTGTCGATCCGAAACAAGACTGTGCATTGAGGTTTCCTACCCTGAAATTGTCAAATGAAAGGAATGTTCCTCCACCTAATCGTACAACTAGAGTGGGACCAGGACACAATCTCAGATCATCTCCCATCTTCTCCCCCAAAAGGAGCTGTTTGAGAATGTCGGACCTCAGTCCAGATGTGACTTTCACAGCTGATCCCTCTCTGTGTAGTGAGTAAAATCCTAATGCAAAAAGCTTTAAGGCAGCTCATAAATGTTGGACATTTGGCTGGTAGTGCTCATAATGCTGTTCAGTCTGGAGTATTTGGGGAACAAAGATCAATCCCACAAGGGCGATTTGTCACTTGCACGTCTTCGTGTTGACTTGAAGTTTGGGCCTTTCATTCTGCTTGCATTCTCACTTTCCAAGGCACATGTGTTGCTCTTCTAGCTGTTTCCTTGTGGTCATGAGAGTTGGGGTCACACATTCTCTTATCTGGGGTTTTCACAGCTGCTGCTCCTCGAAATGGCTGCAGGGATGCTGAGTTGGGTTGGATGATCTGTTGCTCTCAGGTTTATTTCTTTATAGCATCTCTGTCAAGAAAGGCTGTAAGGCAGATATCATTCAAATACTTCTAGATCATCATAGCCCTGACAAACTCAAATGTTGAGACTCCTTGTGAATGTGGGGTTTGTGAGCTGTTTTACCACAGCTTCTATTCCCTTTTTGGTGAAAAAAGAAGTTATGTAATTCAAGCTTTTCCTTCTTCCTTCTCTTTTTGTGCTCAAATTTACCATATTTGCAGATAGACTGTGCCTATGTTAGCAGTTGGTGTGGTGTAGCAGGAGCAGATCCAAAGAGATGGCTGTTTGGTGCTGAGGACTTGGTATATCAGGGGATTTACATCAGAGTGCCTCTGTTCTGGTTCCCAGGGATGGGACGCTCATTAGTGGCTGAGGCACAGGAGATGCACTCCTGGAGTCCGTTTCCTGGTTTCCTTTCACTCAAAAGGAATCCAGTTAAAAAAATTGCTTCCGGATGTAAATCGAAACAAGGCAAGTGGGGACAAACAGGAGATTTGCCTCATAAACTCACTCCTGATGCAAACAAAAACAGGCATGTAGGAAGACCTGTCAAGAGACCATGGTCACGAGACCAAGCCCAGAGACATTGCTTTACCCTGCGGTCCCACATGGTTTGAATGTGCGGCAAACGGGTCAGTTATTTGGCTAGTGAAACCGCTGTTTAGCTTGGCTGACCAGCTCTCTTATTATTTCTTGGCTATAGCTGCTAATCTATTCTTCCAGTCTCTTACATTTCCCCAACCTTCCCCTTTTCCAAACCCTCACTAAGAATATACATGCATATATACGTTATATATATATATGGGTATGTGTGTGCATAGGCAGTGGTGTCTGCTGCTGGGATTTCCTCCCAAACAATACCTGTTGTGCTGGCCACAGCGGTTCTCTTGGTTCCCATGCTCAGAGCAGTTTGAGTTTCCTGCTGGCTCAGCAGCAAGACTTTCAGGGCTTTTTATACTTATTCTTCTTTGGGAGCCAAGCGGAGGAGCGCAGTTTGCCTGTGAATAGTGAGCTGGCTGGGCAGGCGGCAGGAAGCTTGCATACAAAACCATGTGAACTTTGACGAGCAGAGGAAGGGGGCCGGGGGCTGCTGGCTGGGCTTCGCGAGGCTTTTGCTGCAGCCCTCTGCCTTACAAACTCATCATCTCAGCACAGGGGTGCTCCCGGCAAAGGAACGAAAATATCTGTAAAATGGAAGTGGAAAGAAGCGAGAGAGCTGAAAATGGAATTATAGAAGACACGTGGGGAGGGCGTGGAGAACAGAGAAGAGTGAGGAGGCTTGGGCTTAATTATTTGCATGAAGCCCTGTGCATGGGTTCCCCGCACAGAATGGTGACACAGCACCTCGCTGCCCTGGCAGTGGCTGCACCGTCTTCTCGGGGTAGGGACAGCTTTTCTGGATTGCCCAGGCAAAATCAAAAGCATAGAAATGAAAACACACTTCTCTCTTCCCTCCTCCTCCTCTACTTCTTTCTGTTGCTGTCAGCAAAAATTAATGAATAGTCAGGTTCTCATTTGCAAGGACCAGGCATCAAGTAAGAGAGATTTGATGAGCAATGCCATGAAATGCGCCTGCTTGTTGGTCAGGGGGGAAGCTGTCTCCGGAGCAGGGAGAGGGGCGATTTGGTGGGTGCTGTGGCTCCGCTGCAGGTGCAGGCATGCTGGGAGCATCCTTGCAAAAAAGTGGTGGGAGGCGAGAGGAAGGAAGCAAGCAAGCAAGGACGGGCTGAGCCCGTCTGCCCGCAGACCAGCTACCTGCCTGCTGCTTGTGTCTGCACAAACAAATGAGGAAGAGGCTTTGCCTGTGCTTTGAAAATGAGGTGGCAGAAGATCACGCATGCTGCGCCGATGCTTCCTGAGCAAGAGTGGCCCAATGTGGGCATGGCACTGTGGTGGGTGCTGGTGGGACGGCTGCCGTGCTGGCCCAGAGAGCTCTGCCGGAGGGGCGGCAGGGGCTGTGGGGCAGACGCGAGCACCATATGTGTGTGTAAGATCTATTTTTAGGGTGATGGCATGATGGAGAGACCTGGCGGGGGTTGGAAATGCTCAGCAGAGTGACAGACCAGGAGATGGGATGCGGCGAGGCACAGTTAGTCATGCCATAGCATCATTACAAAGTGATGCAACCTTCCTGGCCTGATCCGAAATAACAACAAGCCACAGCTTTCCCTCTATTTGGCAGCACCTTTCTCTGAGGGTTTTCTAAGGTGCCCATTACTCCAGGCTCTAAATAATCCACAAATCCACAGGAAATCCAAGACGCTGGGGCTCTTGCTTCCCTGCCCAGCTTAGCGGCATGCTGTGTCTAGCTCCTAGGCGAGCGCTGAGCAAGGCAACACGTCTGCTGGGCACCTGCACCCCGCTGGTGTCCCCTCAGGACGAATAGCCCTGCCCAGAGCCAGTGGAGGTCCCCAGGGTGACCCCCCTGCCAAGCTCGGCTAGATCCCAAACAGTCTCTGCCCAGGCAGTTTGTGGCAGGGTATAGGCACCTCGGAAGGTAACCGATGCCTTCACCACAGTCTTCTTATGAAGTACAAAGACAGGTCTAAATTTGAGGAATTTACCATCAAATTTGTGCATTTTCTGTTCATGTCCACTCCTGGCTCAGCAGAAGCTCAGTTCAAATTACATGAAATTGGTGACTTTGGTGCCTCTGTCTGTTTTTAAGGCTATCCAATATTTCTTAGAAGACCAAATGTTTAGTTGCCTGTAATCCCTGCAAACTTTACCTGTTTACAGTTTAGATTTTTTTTCCTGTGCTGGGTATCTGTCTCAGGCTGAGTGCATCTGGGAAGCTTCAGCAAAAAATGTTTTTCTTGCTTACAAGAAAGAGATGAGAGAAACAATTTTTTTTCTTCATATCCAAACATGTTCTTAAAGTGATCTGTTGAGAAACTCTAGCACTTTCTGCTTTTGGAGGAGAGACTTGAAATTTGGCAGGTATCAGGAATACGCCTTTGGTTGTTCTTTGTGGGGGAAAAAAAAGTTCAACTAAGAAACCTTGGGAAAAAAAAAGCCTCAGATCTCAGGCACTCAACAGAAACTTCTTAAGAGTTAGAAGCTGAATTCTCTGAAGGCACTTGCTCAGTGGAGACTTGTTCAAGTCTGGCGGCTAAATCGCACATGAGAGCGTGGCAGGCACAGTGCAGCCTGCTGCTGCAGGTGCAGAGGAGCAGCACTTTGAAATTGTTTTTCAGCAATTTCAGGGACACTGCACTCCTGAGGATCAGAGCCTAGAGATGCTCTGGGACATGCTCCTTTGCTGTTACTTAGGCCAACACACTGGAAGGCTGATGTTGACTAGGGACTGACTGAGGAATGGAGGGAGCCCTGCTGCAGTGCAAAGGCTGAGGACCGCTCGCTTGGGGACGGGGACTGATGTCAGATGTGGAGCTGGATGTGGGAACAGGACCAAGGCAGAAGACGGGCTGGAAGGACCAGGAGCAGCAGGGGGAACCAAGTGTGGGAGTATCTCTTCCTAGCAGATCATACCTCTTGCAGAACCTGGGATACAGCAGGCCCTGGGATTTCTGCCACACAGTAATTGTCTGTTGTCAGCAAATATTTGGGGAAGCCGTTGGCACGGGCTGTGACTCATTCCTGCCTGCTCCCTCAGCAGAGACTGATGGACTGTTAGCACTCCCAGTTATTCTGCGTTTCAAGCATGATGGAATTAACATCTGAGAATAAGAGGCAGTCCTGCCAGTGAGTCACATGGTGGCTGATGTGAGGCCACATGATGGAATTCCTGCATTTTTGATTCAGTTTGCCATCTGCAAATCAAGAAAATGACAGAAACCTAACATAGATTGAAAGTATGGGAAGCTTGTAGGGTCAAGCACCTGGCAGTTAGAAAATGCTTGATTTAACACTGCCCTTGCCATCTGAGTGCAGCTCCCATCTGCGCAGACATCATGATGGTGTTGCTTTTAGCTGCAGGATGTGTAAACTTTTTTTTTTCCTCACAAGAACTCTACCTTTTTTAATGCCCAGCATGGATGGTTCTCAGCAGGTGAGTGAAGGCTGTGCAGGGAAGGGTCCTCATCCTGCCTCGTTGCAGCTGGGCATGACAAGAGGATCCATGCTCTGCCTTCACACCACAGCAGACTCCAGCCCTCGGCAATGGCAGCGGCAGCCAGCGTCTTTCTCTGCTCTGCAAGACCAAAACAGATGGAGTCCTCAGACAAATTATCCGCCAAACTCAAACAAGCCCCCATCGGGCATGTGCGTAGTGAGCTTTTGTGTAACTTGTAGCTTGGCCACAGGTGGGAAGATTAGGACCCTTGCGAAGGCACATTCCCCTTACCCAGCTGAGTATCGGTGCCAGCCTCTGAAGACAGAGGTGCTTAATCTCTTGATTTGAACTGAGCAAGCTAAGATATATCTCACTAATCTTACTCTAGGAGACAGTTGAATTATTTTAGCTAAAAATTACCAAAAGAATATGCCCAAGGCAGACATCCAGCACCGAGTATTCGAGCTCGAGCAGCTGAGCTCTGGCAAAGCTGCGCGTAGCAGAAAGCAGTCACTAATGGGAAGTGTTAAGCAACTTGAACTCCAGACAGCGCTCGCAGAGGAAAATGAGAAACTTTGGCCTCTGTGGATGGCCCCACCAGAAAAGATGTACATCTATGCGTGAAATCCTGCCACGATGCATTCGGCTAGCTGATTGCCACAGGCGAATACTGACCTGTGTTTGTAATACGGCATTTGCAGGCTCCAGGGGCGGACTTGCTGTTTTGCAGACTTACCGGTTATTTCATGGTTTGCTGTTGAATCAAATGCTGAGGAGGAATGGTATTTTAGTCATGGTAAAGCCTGAAGGGAAACATGGGATTTCTCTTTCCCCACGGGAGGAGGAGGCGCAGAGGGATGGGGATGCTGGCCCTGACGCTGCTGGCATGTGGCACATGTAGCGTGTGTGGCCGGTTGCTTTGCGGGAATGTCTCGTCATCACGGCTGTGAGCGGTTCTGGGGACTCCTCTCTGTTAGTCTGACAACCTCTACACCGACTGAGGTTTTGGTACGGGGTTGAGAGGGCTGCGAAGGTTAGTGGTGAGGTGTTAGCAGCTCTTACTGCCAGTCTGCATTTTCCTTTTCTTCAGGAAGATGTACTTTCCTTTCTTGTTATGCTTCATCTAGAGCTGTATAAACAGCACTCTCTCCTGGATGTTGACATCTTCAAATGATTTTCTCTCCCTCTTAGGGATTTATTTACCCAAACTGTACTATTTTAGTTATTTAATCTTCCCTTTAGTTATTTGATTGTTGTTCATTACTGAATTCTTTCCAGTATGCCAATATCTCCGCGGCACATGAGTGCCTGCAGTTGCTTTCTCTGTTTAGAGGACGGCTCAGTCCCAGCAGCATGCTGCAGAGAGAAGCCAACATCCTTCTGCTCTATCATATGATGCTCTTCACCTCTCTGCAGGTCAAAATTAGGCCCCCTTATTTTATAAACCAGCATGTGTTTGCTACGCACTCTTATCCCTATGTTAGACCCTTTGCAGAGCTGCTACAGATTATTTTTCCAAATATGTTTCCGTGCGTTGCCCATGTCCTAGACAGGAGCTGTTAGATTCTGTTTTCCTTTCCTCTCCCCCACCTCAGAAACTTTTTTTTTTTGACCTTGAAATCATAATGAGAAACTGAAGCTCGTGCACTCTTCTCTTCATTACTAAATCCAAAATGATCCTTTAAAAAAAAAAAAAAAAGGCTTTACAGGTTTGTAATTCTCCAGCCTGGGAAACAATTCCTTCCCATTCACAGCTGCCCTGTGCACCCCCGGGGACTGGGCAGGCTGACAGGGACAGTTTGGTTACATGGAAAGGAAGGGGCATTAAAATGGCGAGCAAGGCTCCTCTGGAGAAAGCCGGGCCAGGGTTGTTTCAGTCCAGCCCTTGGTTTTTCTGGGCACTAACGCATTCTGCCAAAAGATGGGCAGAGGTTTTCTGAGCTGATTGTTCGGACAGGTGAAACCTTTGGAAAGATATATGCACTCTGTATGTGCAGGCGATGCTTCACTTTTATATTCAAAGTGCATTAGGACATGAAAGGAGCTGATTTCAACCTGGTCTGCAAATGACACCTAAGCCCAGCCTCTGAAACACGGCTACCTGAAGAGCTTTTACTAGGATGTCTATGCAGATTTCATTTTTCTTAAGAAACCTTTTTGACTATTTGTTCCCTGTGGTCATTAGAGGTGGAAATAGGATGGGGTTTGGACCTAACCTCACGCTCGGGGAAAGGAGAGACGCGAAGGGCTTTGTCCGGGTAGCTCCCCAGTACCGTTGCATTAAACCAGCAGTGAACTGGAAGCCTCTCTGAAGCTGTGGGAGCCCGGTGTCCCACCCTGTTCGCCTGTGGCTGCCGGGTTCCTTTTTCTCCTTTTGAGGTCTGAACCCTTCAAAGCGTTTTTTTGTATGGGTAAATAAAAACTAGCTGCAGCCTATGGAGAGAGCTGGAAACCATTTGGTACAGAAACATGACAGGACTCTGAGAATGAGTGCAGACTTCTTTTTAACTGAAAAGAATATATACATTTAAAGAGGAGAACATGCAGATATATCCATAATGGCCACTATCAGGAGCTGCCGGCAGTTTCTCTGAGCAGAAAGTCCTTGTCTTGGAGATTTCTGCTACCCCTCAGGCTTCTGTCCATTTATATGTTGTTACTTGCAGTGTTTAAGCCCCATTAAGTTTAAGTGCATAAATTTTCTTTGGCTATTCAACCCCAGCCACTTTTGGGAAGGAATTGGCCAGAATCCCTGAACCTAAAATAATCAAACGTCTGTCTCTCCACTAAAAAGGCTGCCATTTATCTGACAAGCAGTGCAAAATGGAATAGGTAGGTCTGTACAAGCGTCCTCTGAGAAACCTGTTGTTGCAAAACCAGGCAAGTAGCTTGCACATAAGCAGATGAGGTAGGTACCTGTACCAAGACCCAGGTTGTTGCATGGCATGTCAATATATTTGGTTTCGTAACACACATTACTTTTATTATCAGCCTCTTGGTTTCTACCACTCTGTTTAGAAATATTCCAGCCACAACTTGTAACTTTTGCAGGCTTGTCCGAGGAGCATGGCCTTTGAGACACTCCTTTTGCGAGTATTTGTTGTGCTCCAGGAGAAGGTGTCTTTGTTTCGGGATTGTTCTGGGCACTAGAATTAAAAGTCAGAATGGAGATGGTGGCCAGCACAAAGAACCAGCAAAGTTGTTTTAATGCATTTCTTTCCATACCTGCCAATCCACCCTCCCCTGCAGGAAAAACAAATCTCAGACGAATAAAGCATATGGCATGGAAGATGGAGCAGCAATGCCAAGTTTGTCTTTGCCTTAGCAGAACTCGCTGCAAGATGCTGAATCTGCAGATCTTCTCCTGGAACGTGCTCTTTGACAGAAAAGGGGAAGGCATATTCCCACCCCGTTTTTAGCTGGGCTTGTGCGCTCTCACCGTTTAAATCCTCAAAGGGTAGGACGTTATTGTGGCTGTACAATAATATTGTGTGCTGGGCAGACGCACAGTACTACGTTCAAACTAGCTGCCACGGATGTGCATGTGGCAGTTGCAAAGAAAACCCGTCAATGAGGTGGGCTAAATACTTGGGAAGGATCCGAAGCGCACACTAACCTGCCTTCTGTGTGCACGTGGGCTAACTAGGTGTGATGACTGCTGTTTCGGCAAGCAGGCATGCCTGCTNCATGTGGCAGTTGCAAAGAAAACCCGTCAATGAGGTGGGCTAAATACTTGGGAAGGATCCGAAGCGCACACTAACCTGCCTTCTGTGTGCACGTGGGCTAACTAGGTGTGATGACTGCTGTTTTGGCAAGCAGGCATGCCTGCTGCTGTGTGGTTAGACACCCTGTTCCTGGCCATGGTTTGTTATCCAGTTGATGTTTATGTCACCGGGAATATTTGAGGATACAACCATATTTGAGGTGTCCAGAAGTGAGGCATTCAGTGTAAAAGTCACTCCATCATGACTTGCTCTACAGTGAGCAGGGAGACAGCCACCTCCACAGGTTATTTATCCTAAAATAACGTGGAGTGCTGTGAGAGGGTGCCTCGCTCTCTCCATCAGCTCAGAGAAAACCCTCAATGCCCTCACAGGTTTGTCTGCTCCCAGCTCAGCCCCATCAAGTGAGGCTCTGGAAGGAAACATTGCTGGTGGGTCCTGATGTGCCACAGGTGCACGTGACCTCACCACCAACCTGCTCAGCTCTCTTCTGAAGGATGCGGGATGCTGGAGGAACGTTAAGTGCCCCTCAGCAGTATGTGTCTCCATGGCTGGGCAACAGCCGAAGAGGAGGTTTGAGTGTCTAAATTTACAAGTTAGCATCTAAGGCCTTTATTGGACCTATCTCTGTGGGGACTGAAGCTGAGCAGACTAATATAAAACGTAAAAATGCCTTGCTGAGGTACTTTAACCTTCCAGACAGCTATGGAAATGTTTGCATTGTGTACTCTTAAAGACATGTTTCTTCTATAGCCACTCTCAGACCTGAGAGACGAGGCCATCATTTTACCTGGACACGTGCCATGGGGGGACACATGGGTCAGGTGAGGCGTGCTGCCCTCCCAGGAGCTCTTGCAGCATTTTGGCTTGGAGATGTTTCATAAGGTGGGAGGTGAAATCCCGACCTTTGGACCCACGTGTCAGGAAAGCTTCCCACTGCGGTAAGCGATGCCTCTCTTTCCAGAAAGTAGAAGATGCCTGACAGTGTGACAAAATTAATGGGCTAGGGAGATGCTTTGTTTAAATGAATGCTGGGAGAGGTGGGGGGGAAGCTTGATTTTTCACATGGTTAGTGTTCCCAGTCCTCTCATGGCAACCTGTGTACTTTGCAGTTCAAAGTCATATGAATCTCTGCTCAGCACAAATGTAAATGTTTTGATAAAACTGTTCTTTACAAGTTTGATTCATTTAATCAGCTTGATTAACTGCAGAGCTTTATGGTCTTTAATTGGGAAGGATTTACTATAAGTTACCATTTTTTCTAATGTTGTGAAGAGCGTAGCGGTGCGCGGGATCCTGCATCCTTTGTGGCAGCGCGGGAGATGCCTGTCTCTGCCACCGGCTGTTCCCCTACAGCTTCACACGCTTCAGACCCCTGGAGATCTTTGGGTGCTGAGCCTGCCCACGAAGCCAGGCAGATGCTGGGTGAGGGGCAAGATGGAAACTCAACGGGAAGCATCTCGATATACCCTATTTCTTTTCTCTTGTGTTTGCATCTCCTAGATGATTCATCTTCCCTTCCAGTAAAAATGCAGCATGCCTCTTCTTCTGACAAGTCCCACAAGAAAGGAAGCACAGTCGTCCACAACAGCCCTCTCCTTGTTTTGGTTCATAACCAGCCTCAGCCTGCGCTGTGTTTTCAAAGGCTGGCTGAACAAAATCCCCAGCTTTACCAGCAGACAGAGAAAAAAAAAGGGTTGATCAGAAAATACGGGTACACGTCACAACTGGTCTTTCTTCTCTACTGTTTAATGTGGCAGACTGACAGGCTGTAAAATACATCCAGCTGGAAAGAAGATAATTTTGTTTTACTCTGCCCAGCCTCATTTTTCAGAGCTGAATGTCCAGTCGTATACCTGTGTGAAACCTCCAAGGCCCTGGAGGCTTCATGTAGCAATGTTGTTGTTTTTTTTTTTAATAGGCAGTTTATTCTCCACATTACATTTTTCTGTGCCTTTTGGTCAATATCCCAGACTAGAGAAACCAAGGAGAGATTGAAAACAAATTAACTCTCCCCTTAAATTTAGAGTCTGCCCAAAGCACCAGAGCAACCGGACTATCGACACAGTCTGTGCACCGGCACGTTTGCTCTTCGCCAGGTGAGCACCGTTCTCCCATCGCACCGCCGTGCTGCAGAGCCGCTGCTCGGTGAGTCTCAGGGGTCTTGTCATCAAAATGCACGGGCTGAGCAACACGGTTTCACAGCTCTCTTCAGACAGCTTTGCACTTTTACTCCCACCTGACTCTGAAGTGGAGCTGCCCCTGGGAAGACGGTGTATTTCGTAAGAAAGGAATGTTTTTCGTCCTTTCCTAGCACTTCCATGGTCCTTCTGCATGTGTGGCTCTCACAGGCCAGCGTGGTGCAGGAGGAGACATTTCTAACAGCAAACAACCCGGTTCCTCTTTCACCATTGACATTTCTACACGATACGAAAAGCTGTTGGCCCTTCACCAAAAGCTAGGATTTGACGCTTTTTTTTTCTTTTTTTGCTTTTTTCTTTTTTTTGCACAGACTAAACATTCACATGTCATATCCTGTACGAGCAGTTGTTTTAATGGATGCGCTGCCAACGAAGACACTTGGGTTGAAGTGGCTGATCCGTTGTGACCGTAACGGCTTTTAAGGAAAGGTTAAAACTTTGGCTTCGTAAAGCCAAAATGTTCTTTATCCAGTTTGGGCTTTTGAAAGAAACACCACAAATGTTTTTGGATTGGATGTGAAATGTTGTGTAAATTCTGAAATACCAAGGTGGAAAATCGGTCCTTTCCTTATTATTAGACTAAATATCAAAACAGAGGGATTTAAAGCTTAAATGGTTTTATACACTATGAATTCATCAGAGGTTTACATTCTCAGCAAGGGGAATGTTTAAAAACAGAAGAAGTGTGTAAAAATAAATTAAACGCGAAACTAAAGAAATATTTGTGTGTGTTTGGGGGGGGGTGTGTGTTTAAACTAGATTTAGCTTTTCTTTTCTCCTCTTCTCTGAAGTCGCTTGCACTTTGGGGCTGTGCATCCTGACCCCCGGAGGGCTCTGACAGGAGCAGGCAGGGACACGAGAGCTCCGAATGACTCTTCACAAAGGCAGAGATTCAGAGCTGTCCTTCAAAATTATTTCAGTTCATCCTACAGCTGCTGCAGCATGTGTTTCAGGCTGAGGAGGCCACAGCTTACTGGTGCAGTCAGAGGAAATGACGAAAAACTCCATCAGTGTTCAGGATGCAGCATGCTTCAGGCGGCTTGGAAAAAGAAAGTCTTATCGCCGGTGACTGGATCCATGGAGAAAGCAGCTACGTGTTGCTGATTACATCCTGGGAGAAGGGGCAGATGACTGATAATTTTTAGATTGCTCTTTCCTCTTGCCGTGTGAGCTGCACACGGGGACTGGAGCTGCACCAGAGGCTGTTGCATCACAGATCATGCTTTCAGCAGAGCTTTGCAGAAAAAAATGAAAGTAAACGGTGTTATTTTCAGCCTGAACAGTGAGCAAGTTCTCAGTATCTAAATGAGAGCCCTTGAAGTAAGCTCCAGGTGTTGCAGGAAGTGGTGGAGGTGACTCAGTAAATGTCACACTTCCCTCCAAGTCAGTTCTGAAGTGGTGTCCAAAAATAACATTTCATGGGCATCTGACTGTTTGAGATGGCCCTACTTATTCATGAAACTCAAAACTAGTGCTACCTTGCACCTTCCCGATTTTACACTACCTTTCTTGTCACAAGTGTTGGCCTTTATCTTCCTGTCTTTGTTCTTCCCTATAAAGCCAGAGATACGACAAGTTAAGTCCTGTAGATCTCTAAAAACAAGCATTAACCCCCTTCATCCTCATTCCATTGCTTTGATGCATTTTCTTAAATATTTATGCCCCTTGACTGACTGATACTTCCTCCACTGTTTTAGTCCAACATATTTTTCTTTGCAACTGCCCTATTCAAGCATTGATGGGGGTGACTAACCAGCTGCTGGCTTCAAGCAGGCAGAGAGTGGTGCAGTGGAACAGAACAAACCTTTCATGTCTAACAGTGCAGAGTTTCACATGCCAGTGTGTGTTATATGCAGGCAGTGGGAGAGGCAGCCGAACCCTGCAGCCTCTGAGACGGTGTTGAGGGCAGCCAGCTCACCCCAGCCCACCTCCTCAGCGGTAAGCAAGTGGCTGGTTCCTGTCATGGCAGGCTTTACAGCTTTCATGGCACGCTCTGGTCTTTACAGCTCTCCACATGCCCGTAGGCATGCTGGTGGGGAGATGCTTCACGCTCAGCCTGTGGCTTGGTGATGGGGGAGCTTCAGCAGCAATGCCAATGCAGGGTCTTGTTAACCATGGCCCAAGAGTTGACCCCTTTCCTGGGGGAAAGGGGAAAAGTCTTACCCCACAGCAGAGGAGGTCAGCAGGGGTAGGAAAGTCTGGCTCCTTACTGGTTAAGCTGGAGACTAGGAAGTCCCAGGAAGAAAGGGGAAGGGATGTTCATGTACAAAGAAGTCCTAAAGGTTGTGTTAGGGTAGAAGAGAAAGTGCAGGCGCATCATCCCAATTCCCCTGTCCCTGAATGCAGACTTAAGGAAACCGGGTGACACACGGGTGGGGCCCCAGCCAGAGAAGCATCAGTTATTCGTGTGCGGGCATTGCGGCCTGTCAGTGCCAGGCAGGCAGAGGCATCAGGATCTTTGCTATTCTTCGTGGACTACTCTGATGATAAATTTCTGTAACTGCTGTCTAGTTTAGATTTTGTAACTCGCACTTCAGTTTTTATCTGAGCCTCATCTGAGAGTGACTTTAAGACAGTGGTCTAACCACAGGGTGTCTGCTCCTGCAGCTACAGCAATGCTTTAGACCAGGTACTGGTACCTCCTTAAAGTTAACCCTAATGCACTACTACAAGGAGGGACCTCAACCCCAAACCACCCCAGCTGCAAAGGAGTTGACTTGCAGCAGTGGGTTAGGTGCTGGGTCCTGGAGATGGCCTTGGCCACGCTGTTAGCTGCCCTGGCTGGTGGAGATGGACAACGCTCCCGGAGGCTTGCTGCGGCAGCTGTGCCAGGCGGGGGGAGCTCTGCAGGGCGGGCCGGCTGCCTGCCCACACCCCAGCCCTCCTGGGTGGCACGCAGCAAACTGCATCTCATGCCAACAGTGAAATCACCCCGGAGCCCCTTGCCTTAGCATGAACCGTCACCTCCCGCTTTCACAATGACAAAGTTTCATATCCTTCTTATGGCAGCTCTTTTCTGGAGCTGCCTGGGCTGCAGGCCAGCCCGCTCAACTGCCTTCTCCTGATGGAGGTTGGGGCTGAGCTGGACGCCCCTACCGCACCGCCTCCACTCCCCGCGGCCAGGCCTTCGCACAGCCATGGGGCGAGCGCTCAGGTCTGAGGAGCACCTCCCTCCTCCATTGCTGCAACCTGCAGGAGCACAGTGTGGTCTGGGAGTGGAGATGGGGATGGGATGGCAGGGATAGCCCTGTCCTGTCTTGCAGGATCCCAGTGTGCACAGGCGGGGACTGTCCCTCTATGTCCATCCTCCTCTGCAGCATTGGCAAACATGTTGTCCTAAACACGCGTTCCCTCTCCTTCCCCCTGCTCAGCCAGTGCTTGTGTCAGGGCACCTGGATCCACCTGGGTTGCTCCTACAAGTCAGTCAGTATCTGGTGAGAAGCAGTGCTGGGGCTCTTCCACCTCTGTGCCCAGGGCAGACGGACAAGCTGGAAGCGCCTCTGTCACCGGCTCAGCTCAGGCTGGAGTTGCCCTTTGGAACAAAATTCCTTGTTGCTCCCACACACTCTGCTTCGCTTCACCTTGTGGGGGGATCTTGGAGTGCATAGGCTGGGTTCCTTATGGAGGAGACTGAACTGGAAGATGCTCTTCAGGAGCACCCTGTCCGCTTCCCAGCTCAGTCCATAGGGACAGCCTGCAGCTAGTCTGAAGTAATGTCCCCCAAAATGTGTGTTACTTGCATGTCAGCTCCTCAGCACTAAATGCTTTGCCCTAGAAATCTGCTCCTATTGGGCCGCATGGCTTGTTCTTGTAGCTGCAGCCCTTGTGACTGCTGCTGGGATAAATGCGCAAACCTGGGCTCTCTCCGTAGTGGCCAAGGTCCAGCCTTCTGGGACCTAACGGTACTCTGGAATCGGTACCAGGCAACTTTGACACATCAAAGTATGAACTGTAGCAGTTGAGCAGTGCTGGCAGAAACCCACGGTGCCCGGGCTAGGCAGATAGTTGGGATGGGAACCACTGCAGTTACGCCAGAGCGAGCCCTTGGGGTCTTTGTCTTCGGTTCTCTGCTGCGAGTAGGGGTGTCGCAACATTTCTGTATCTAACAGGGGTGCGATGGGGGTCAGAGGGATCTTGCGGTCCTTGAAAGACCCAGGGACACTACAGTGAGAGGCACTGCAGAAGCACTTGGGTGGCAGCACCCATGTCCCGATGCTGTGCCTGTGGTCCTCAGATGGGATGCAGAGGTGCAGGAGGGCAGGCAAAAGGCACAGAGGTCAAGGGTAGATTTTGTTTCTGAATACTCCTGCATCACAGGCGGCGAAGTTTTTGTCTGTGGGTCATTGTAACTCCGTAAATACAGAAAATGGAGGCTGGTTTTCTTCTCGCTTATACTGAGGGGATCGTGCTTGTGTGTCTCCCCGTTATGCATCGCGTTTCCTGGCACAAAGAGCAGATTTTCAGGGCTTTGTTGTTCTGCTTCAAAAATTCCTACCTTTTTGTTGACTTAGATGAAGGAACCCTTTGGAGAATGATGTCACCTGCGCCTCAAATACTCAGAAGTTTTTGATCATGAGTTTTGGATGGCTTCAGGGTCAGGCTCGCTGATTTTACAAAGTATATACACCTGCTCTTCAAAACTTGTAAAATATGGAAGCAATTTGTGTATGGCTGGGAGAGGTGCTCACATGCTTGCAGTTTTGGTTTTTTTGCTGTGTCTTTACAATTTATGAGTCCCTGGGGCTTTTTACTGGTTCTTTCAAGCAGACTCAAACGGCGCAAGGCTTTGGCCCTTTGAGTGCAGGAGTGGGGAGCTCTGAGAAACGGTCAGCTCTAAAAGCAGCTTCTTGTGCAGACCCTTCTCAGTTTTCCCTGGGAAAGAGCTGGCACAGAGCACGCTGGCGGTCCCTGCGAGCCTATCCAAGACTACAGCCTTACGATCTCCAAACTATTGTATTAACAGGATCGTATTTGTACCCTTCCCAAGCAGCGACGGCAGCCATTGTCACGGGAAGACGACAGCCGAGTTTGCTGGTCCGGCAGCCCCCTGAGCGGCAGGGGCACGCTGTGCCTGTCCGACCCTCACAGTGGGCTCAGCCCTGACGAGCCGGTCAGCCCAGATCCCTCTCTGCTGAGGCTGCGAGGTGGACAGAACCGAAACGTCCAGGCAGATTTCTCTGAAAAGGTCAAAGTGGTGCAGCTTGGTGGTGCCAGCAAGGGAGTGGTGGAGGGGGATTTCGGGCTCATTCTTGGGACAACAGCTGTGGGATGGGAGCTCACCCTCGCCCCTGGCGCTGGCTGCAGGGGGACCCCAGCTGCCACCCACCCTGGCGGTGGCATCTGTGGGTATGGAGGGGCACCCTGGCACGCCGCAGGGCTTGCTCGGGGTCTGGCGGCCGCGGTTTCCTGCCGGGGCACGCGGCCGTTGCAGGGGATGATTCAGAGCTGCTCAGCAGGGCAGCGGCTTTCTCATGGGGAAGCACAAATAGCCCCTCAGCGGGCAGGCACAGGCGAGCGAGAGCAGTGGTGGGGGGCACACCGGGAACCGGGCTGGCACGGCAGTGCGAGTGGAAAGGCACACCGGACCGCCAGTTACACTGGTGCTCAGCACGACGCCCGGGAGGTGCTGTGGGAAGTGGCGTGGGGCTGGTTCTCTTTGCGCTGGCTCAGGGTTTGCATCAGTCCCCCCCAAAACCCGTGGAGCCCTTGGATGCATTGGCCCCCGCTGGGTGGCCGTGAACCATCCCCAAGCGTTTCTGCCAGGCTTGAGCAGAGCTGCAGGCTCTGGGAGATCAGGCAGTGACTGCTGCCCTCCTCCTTACAGGTACGTTTAGCAGGACTTTGTGTTAATTTCTCAAAGGGAAGGATTTGGCAAGACGGAAAAGCGGAAATGCAAATTTTTTCCTTTATTTTTGTTTTTTGACTAGGCAAGCCACAGCCTTACGAAGTCACCATTCATTTTAGCAGCCAAGACAGTTGCACACAGCAGATTTGGTGACCGGACACTGCGGTCCAGTTGTGTGTGTAGTCGATTGCAAAGCTTGGAAAATACTAAACACAAGCTTCCCCGAGCAGAGCACATCCGTTATTGCATGCACACTGTAATTCAGGAACCAGCAGATGTCTGAGCACCGTGCCCAGCCTGACAGAGACACAAGAAGGGAACTGGTTCAGGGTTTGAGCACAGCTGCGCTGGTCAGATGACTGTCAGCTGAACCTGCCCCCCAAACAGCCCTGATTTATCATAGCAGGGACTCTGACCTTTGGTCTCAAAAATACCGTCTTGGAAAGCTCTCTGAAGGCTTTGTAAAGAAGGAGAGCGATGGTAATAATAGTTCAGGGGCGTCCCTGTAAAGGAACCTTTGATTGCCAACTGAGACGCGCAGCCCGACCTCTGCATGCCCGACCACTGGGGTTAGCCAGAGGCGATCACAAAAGACATTTTCAAGGGGCCTGGCTCACGGGATGGTTAACATTTTCACTTGCGTTTGTCCCAGAGGGGACAGGGCATTGCTCTGCCTGGAGGTCTTGCTCTCACCTTCAGGCAAGTCGTGCAGCCTTGCCTGCAGCGTGGTGGTTCAGACCCACGACCAGCCCGCAGCTGTTTGGTGGCCAGGGCGGCACAAGTTGGCAGCTGCCATCGGATCCTCTGCCATGAAACTGGTGGTCATTGGCAACCTCAGCCCAAGCTGAGCAAGCCGGGCTATGTTTCTCACTGTCAGGGCCTCCTTGCTTGGAACTTGAAACCTGGGCACAAGCTCTGCTCTCACGTGGTGGGGTGGCCAAAGGCTGTCTGAAGATAGCTCTGCAGATCAGTGTGGCCAGGACTTGACCGCATCTCCAAACATAGCTGAAAAAGAGAACCAGAGAAGCCGGTGGATTTCCTTGCAACCTCATCCGCCGTGGCTGGGCACATCCTGCTGCAGACCGTTGTGGCCACAGCTGAGCTGTTAAAACGCTCAGTTGGAGAGCCTGAAGCCACGTAGGCAGGGCTCTGGGGTGCCTTTCCTACGCTTTGGTGAGACCCTGGAAGAAAGCAGGCAATTGCCTGGGCTGCGCCTGTTGGGTGTGAAAATGGGAGAGTGTTTTCTTTTAAATGGAAGTGCTGCTAGGCAGAGTTACGTGTTCACCAACGCTCCTTTTCTTTCAAAGCCCAGAAGGTAATTGTCTTTGCCTACTCCGTAAAGTGACAGGGACTTTCCATTCGCAGGAATAAGGGAACATAGGTTGGTGGCTAAAACTCAGGAGTGGCAATTTGGAGATATAAACTCTATTAACCCACGGGCAGTGCCACGCTGAGTCGTAATTACAGATAGCTATTAATTCCTTCCAGGTTTTTCCTCCAAAACGCACTGATGAAAGTTGCGAACGGATCCTGAAAGACACTGTTGCCAAAGGGACCTCAGCAGGCAACTCTGCAGAAAAGGCTAACGTTGTGCAATGCTTATCTGTAAAAATCTGTGACTCGTTCCCTGAAGGCGGGCTCACAAGGAGGCGCGGTGTTTGCAGCAAAGCCCAGTCTGTAGCTGTGGCCCGGACGGAATCGTAGCTACTTCTGCAAAATGTGACTTGGTTCAAGACCTTTTCCTCACCCTTCAAGCAGCACGTTACGTTTTGTAGCTTAACATTAAACAAGCAGCACAAAACGCCCCTCAGAACAGCAGGCAGAATGCCACCAAGCTGCATGGATGACCGCAAAGAAATCAGGAGATCAGGATATATGGAAGGACAAGAAGAATGTGCCAAAGTTGGTGATCACATAATTTGTTTGCAGTGAGTCTAGTCTTCTACTTTTACACGTTCCCCTTAGCCTCCTGCACAACCATGTACTGTCTGTCTTTGTGGTGTTTTCCAAAACAACCGTGTCTCTCGGGTTTCCTGGATGGTCCTCTTTTCCCTTGCCTGCCCTGGCGATCCTGCAACTCGACAACGCCTGCAGCATCATTTCAGTATCACATCTGATTTCTAAGGCTTCCGCGTTATTTACTTAAGTCCTGTGGCCACACTGAGGAAAAAATTGCTCCTTTAACTAAGGGGAGCCTAATGGAAAGGGTGTTTCATGAAAGGAACAAAAGTTTGGGAAGAGGGGAAAAGTCAAACAAGTGCAAACACCGATCAAAGCTGTTCTCTGGCTCAAAACGAATACTAAGAAAACTTGCTCAGTGGGTCACGATGAGCTCATTCAGTCCACTCGATTACTGGAAAAATCTTCCACTTTGAGAAGCAAGCATGTGTCTGTGTTGAGTCAGAATCTGGCACAGCAGCTTCAGTACACATTTTTGTTACGAAAAAGTCCCCTTTGTCTTTTGCAACCCTAAAAAAATTCTAACTCGAACACTTTCTGTGTTTCATGGGTTTTTTCATAGAAAATGTGGGCACTGTAGTGTTATGTTTCGGCTGGAAGGTGAAACCTTCAGGCCTGGGGTGGGTCCATTTTCCTACCCACAACACTTCAGCATTGCGCATCCTTTTATTTGCTGTCCGACCACCTTTTATTTAGTATACAAATAACAGTGAACACAAAGGTTGCAAGTGCACACCTGCATGTGCTCATACACAGAAATCGCATTTTCAAAAGTTTGCTGTAAGAGTAGAAAAATTTTTCTGCTGAACTTCTTGGCATATTTTCAATGCAAAGCTGGCAGCTGTTGTATAATACCTCCAGCCTACGGTACGGGGGCCTCAGAGAAAATGATGTGTTTGGTAAGACTGAGAAAACACAGTCACAGACACCACAGAGCTATGCTGGGATGGGCACAGCAGTTGTGGGGAGGGGTCATGGTCAAATACACTACTTCAAGCAAAATCTGAGATGAGGATGTGTTCTTAGCCACAGGAAGAGCGTTGTCTTAGTCAGAACGGTTAATCATGCAACATGAAGAGAAACATATACTGTAAGTCCTCACGATTTCTGTTTCCAACAGCTTTTTTCCTCCTCTGAAATGACTTGCATATATTTTGGTGCTGCTCATTCGCAATATGGTAGCATCTGTGCTCTGGCTTTGTTGATGGAAAGCTGGAGGTTCTCCGGCTGGTATGAGCCACGCTTCTGTCACGGCGTTAAACTCCATGTGCCTCTTTTCGGGAGGCAGGCAGACAGAGAGAAAGAGAGGAAAAAAAAAATGTCCTGCTGACGTCAATGAAGACCACACTGTACTGGATAATATTACCGTGTACTTCAACCGCCCACTCCCTTTAATTTACTAGAAACTAAGCAAGCTGTTTTGAAACCCATCGCTTCCAGCGTGTTTGCACTGTTCTCCCTCGACCAAAGGCTGTTAATTGCCAGGAGCTTGAAAGCTACCTGATTCCTTGTTCAAAGCACTGAGACAGAGGGGATTTCCATGAGTAATAATTTCAGTCTGTGCCTGTGCAGCGCACCGTAGGCTAGAGTAAATTGATCCAGCTGCTTGCAAGGCTAGATGGAAAGGTGCCCGGGGGGGCCGGGAGAACATCACCAGATGGAGCTGGATGCTGTTGTCGTCACGTGGGGCTCCCCAGCTGCTGGGCATGCTCGGGCCCGACTTCCACCATGAGCAGGCAGCGCTCAGCCTTCCCGTCTGCGCCGACTTGCAATGCGAGGCAGCGTCGCCAGCACATGTTGCAACGTCTTCCCTTGTAATAAAAAGGATCGTTTTAGATTAGCCGGAACTGTCGTCTTTTTTTTTTTCCCTTCTCTCTTTTCCTCCCTGCTCAATGTCCTCACCATGCTGACCCCAGCATTTCGTGCATGTGTTTTGCTCAGCAGCAATCTTCTCTGTGAGAGAGACTATAAAAGCTTTCGGGAGGCCAGCTACCTCTACAAATAATAAAAATTGGCAGGATTAACCTGTAACCCGAGGCGACGAAAATACAGATTCCACTAGCCAGATGGCAGAGTTCAAAGATCCTCACGCTTCCTGGTGGAGGTTGCACAAGTTAATTTTTATCCTTGTTAAAAAGAAATAAGAAGTGAAAACATAGCAATAAAATGTGTGCTGCTTGCTATCTCTGGTTTTAATCATATTTGTTTTATTCTTTTGTGCTTTGTTATTAGAGATGTTAGGAAAATACATTCTTCTGGAGGTGTTTAAATCTTGCTTGGGTTTTTTTGTTATTTTGCCGGGGTGTTCGTATGATCAATTCAATTTAGTCTACTGGAAGAAGAACACTATATAGGAGGAACTAATTAACATAGCAGGAATTCAATTCACTTATTTTTTTAAATTAACAATTCAATTCGAGTTGCAGGGAAAAGAGGCGGCACCCTGGATTCGGTGGCTGCATCCTTGCAGGAGAGCCCAGGGCTGGCAGTGCGACGGTGGCTGGCAGTGCGACGGTGGCCGCCCGGTGAGCTCGAGGATCTGGGGGCTGCCTGAGCCTGAGCTCTCCAGCGAGTTCATGGAGGGAGAGATCCTCATCGCAAACGAGGTGCAAAGCCATTGACGGGGTCTCCAGAGCACGGGCTGCGCAGCGGTGGGGTGGGGGCGGTGGGGAAAGGCATCCCCTGAGAGGCGGCACTGTGTGCTGCGGGGAAGAAATAGGGCATGGAGGCTTTCCCTCCCAGCTGCAGAGCAGCTTGTTTGGCAGGCGAAAGTAACATTACAGAGGGGGACACTGGAGCAGGGAAGCAGGACGTGGTTAATCCAGGGAGTGGCAGGAACGGGAGGAGCGCAGGGATGCCCCGCTCTGTGCCCTGTGCACCACGCTGCCGTGGCAGGGCTGGCCAGCCAGCGCTTTCCACAAACATCAAATCCACTCCATCGCTTTACCTTTCCTATTAGTCCCCTCTGACAAAACCAACGTATGCGGACTGTGTTGCAGCATGGGGACCTTACCGCAACCCTACCGAATTAGTGGTAGCAAATTTACTGGAGAGAGAGGATTGGGGCACGTTAGTCTGAGAGCAGCTCTCGGTTCTTCTTTCTCTGGGCCTGGCTGTCGGCCTTTCTTCACAAGCTAAGCGTTAGCTGTGAGAAGAAAGGCTGCAAAGCCTAAGGTTTCGATAAGTGCCTGTGTGCCTTGCTGTCACGTGGCTGTCGTGGAGTGTATACAAAGGTAAACGGCTCAGCCAGCAGATTGCAGAAGCAGGAGTGGAAGAATAAAGTTCATGGGTTGTTTTTGCGACAGTTTGTCCTCCCTTGCCAGCTAGGCCATTAATGAAAACAGAAGTTGAGCTGCTGGCAGGGTTTCGGAGCAGGCTGCAGGTACCCTTCAGGAGAGCGGTACTGGGAGTTCCAGGCAGTGAGTTTATGATTAATTTTGCAGGCATTTATTGTGCAATGCGAGATGGCCAGCGGCCAGCTCAGAAGTTAAGCCAGAAGATGACTGTCAAATGAAACTGTTACGTTTGGCAGATCTTTCCAAAGCTGCTGCGCTAAACAGGCATACTGAAGCTGATTTCTGGATTTTCCGGACCCTCTGTACAGCATATTCTCGTACGACAGTCTTCTTCATTTTCCCCTTTTCAGCAGAAGAATTAGTTTTGACTTGCAGGCAGCATGGATTTTAGGTCAGGGTTTGTACTACAGGCAGCTCTCTCCATGCCTTCCATTTACCAGCGAACGTCTCTTTCTGGCAGTTCCTCCTTTAATGAGCGTACAAAGAACCAGCTCGACTTCATTTGGCTTTCTGAAAACAAAAACGTGTTTTCTTTGAAAAGCCTTTTTAGCCCAGATGAAGGTGAGGAGGAGATGAAAAGGCTGGTGGTGCGAAACGAGCCCTGCCCGTGCAAGCAGATTGCGATAGAAATTTCCCTCTTGTGTGGCTTACCCGAAGCTAAGGTCAGTCAGTTAACTCTGTTTGGACACCGTCTGCCATGAATACTTCAACGATAAAGCTTAATGTGTAACCGAGGGTTTTTTTTTTCTTCTGTGTCAGCAGTTGGCAAGAAGATACTGTAAATAAGGCTCCCTGTGAGTAAATAGATATGTGTGGAGAGGGGAGGGGAGCACCGCAGTAAGCAGTTTTGAAATTCATGCCAGCATTGCTTCAAGTGATAAGGTTATTTGAGTAACCTGCAAACCATACGGATGCACAGGTTTCAAAAACAGGAAAGCGTCTTGTTTAAAAACCTTCTGAGGCAACGTGAGGGCTTAGAAAAGAAACTGGCTTTGCGGTTAAGTGATTGTACTTCCTTATTGATATCAGGATTGAGGCAGTGCAAGGCCTGACGGGACGGCGGTGCTGCGGGTGGCGAGCGGGGCGGTTGCGATGACCACATTTGCACCCGGCTGAGGGGCTTTCTGGAGGGATGAGAAATCTCAAAGTTTCCCTTTTCATTTCCTCTTTGCGCGAGTCAGGAGGGTTTTTTTCTCACTCTCTTTTTCAGTAATGTAGTAAGAAATAAGTAAATAATCCAAGCGGGCTGATGTCCTCAGAGGATGCTCTGTTTCTGAGCTCGCCTCATCCACACCTCCCGGCGGACCCGGCCCTGCCGCAGGTTGTGCCGGGCTGGCGGCGCTGCACCGGACGCCTGGCTCCTGATGCTCCCGAACAGGGGTGCCTTTGGGAGGGCAGGGTGCAATGCCTTTTCTAAGGGGTTTAAATGGGGACGCGCAGAATTTGCCGATGCTTTTGGAAAGCCTGATGGCTACCTTTCTCCACAGATAAAACAAAGCCACATACTTTCTGTTTGTTTTGGGTTAAGAAAATCAGCCCACGAGATCTGAAGTTAAGTTTCCACAGGAGAGAGAAATGCATATGCCTGGGCGCACGTGAGCGTCGATGCGCACGTGCTGTCCTGAACACAGCGTGACCCTTGCTTGCGCTGGCAGCTCGCTCCTTGGGGATTTACAGAGCTGGTACCTAGAAAACCCAAGTCTTTCTTACCTGAAATGACACAGCTGACACAGTTCCAACATACTCCGTTATTATTTATTAAACAGGAGTCAAGGCGCAAAGCTGGGATGAGGCTTTACCTTTCCCAGCGTGCGTGGTTTCCATGGGAGGTCGTGCTCGTCCTTGTTGAGTTTGAGTACTTGGGGTGGGTCCCTTCCCAGAGGGATGCCTCTTCAACTCGTGGAAGCGGAGGGGTTATTTCAGTCCTACCCTGGCTTCTTCCCCCAACCTGCCTTACCTTCCAGGACATCCACCCTTGCTGGTTCCCTCGCTGGCCGCCGCCGGGGTGCTGGCCACAGTGGAGTTACAGCAGAGATGGCTTTGGCCCGTTAGGTCTTGTATTTTGATTGTTCTTCAGCTGAAATGTCAATGGCTTCTCAGTCAGCTTACAGCAAAGAAAATATTTTAGAAACTTAAGGAAATTAACTTAACTAGATCTGCAGCAAAGTTTTTTGGCTAGAAATTCCGACTCCAGCCAACATGGCAGACTTTTGCCAACTCACTGCCTTGGTCCTAGAAGCCAGCAATGAAAAGCGAGAGAGAGAGAAAAATGTCCCCTCCATCGCCCATTAGATTTAATTGTGCTTTTTTGTAAGCCTCATAAATCCTGCCCAAATCACGTCATCAAGCCACAGGGAAACTGAAACCTTGCCCAAGGCAGGAGCCAGCAGGGCTGTTTGAGCTGGAAGGGTTACATTCAGGGACAAGTTCAATGCACCGCAGTCTTGTTTTGAATGGGAATGTGCTGCCTGTGTGTGTGTGACAGAGGCATCTGGGTGTGGGAGACGGTCCTGCCTTTTTCCTCCTTGGATGTCAGAACAGCTACGAGAGGAAGAGCAGCAGGAGTGGAGGCAAAGCAGACATCCTCACTGCTGCCCCCCGAGAGCCTTTCAAGCGCTTTTCCTCTTGCGCTGTAGCGAGGGGGAGCAGGAAGGGAGGGATGGGGACTTGCACCAAACGGTCCTGTCCAAGCACTTTATTTTTTCCTTTGGGCATCAGACCAAAGAGGGAGGGAGGAGGATTAAAAAATAAAGACGTCTAAACTGAACTGATAGTTTTCTTCCCTTTTTCTCTTGTGGTGCTTTGTTATAAATTTTTTGTGTGTAACTCCCAGCCAGGAAGAGAAATGAGAGTTTCAGCTTGGAGGCAGAGCCTCCTTGCTGCCTCTGATGCTGTCCCTCCGTCACAGCTCTCCCGGACACGTGGGATGGGTGATGCCCAGCTGGGACATCAGTGGCATCTCCCCGGGGGGAAACCAGGGCCTCCCCAGCCTTGGCCCAGCCAGCCAAAACATCACCATCAGTATTTCATAGGAGGGGTGTGTGCGAAAAGGCCTGCAAGGTGTCGGCAAGAGCATTTTTCGGCTTTTCACTGGTGCGGCGGAGAGCAGGGTTTGGTCTGAAGCAGCGGCTGGTGCTGCGCAGGGGCATGGCCGCTTGCCCGTGGAAGAGGGGTGTCACGTCGTGCCTCGCTGTGCGCCTCCCTCCGCCTCCGCGGCAGGCAGCCATGAAGTGCTCCCATGGCTGCCCCTCGTCTCTCCAGAAGGGATAAAGCTAACAGCAGCAGGCGTTGATGGGGGCTGAGCTATCGCCAGCAGTGTGTAGTCACCCATCTACGAACTGCAGCAGAAGCTGAAAATGTTTGCTTATTTTTATTTGGCTTCTTTTCCACCACCTCGTGCAGTGAAATATATGTAAAAGCACAAGGGGATAGCGCTCCCTCCACCCAAGTGTCGAGCCGAGCCCCCTCAGCTCTGCGAAGTCCCGGCACCCTGACCTTTGCCTTTGGTCGGACTTTTTTCAGATTCATCATTATTTTGGCTGCATTTCTGCTGCAGAGGAATGCAGGTGTTTCCTCTGTTCCCACCAGCGTGCCCATGCTCTGATTTCTGAAAGGCTGAGGAGGGTGCTCATGCGTGTCCTGTCGTGCTCAAGGAGGCATTTGAGGAAAATGTGGATGCAGTTCAGGCAAATGACCAGGGAAATGATGCATTTGCATGCACTTGCATGTAAGAGTAATTTAGGCAGGCAACGTGCTGAAAATCTGGCCCATGTTTTTCCATTTGTGGGTTCTTTTTTTTTAAGTTAAGAGAAGGCGAACAACTTGTTCCTCCATTTGATCTGTAATAACCTGAGCTGGTTCCCTTGGAAAGCTTACTTATTCTCCTTGGATGCTGGAGTGGATGCCGAATTTCAAGCATCCTGAGAAGACACGGTGTGCACATGGGGTTCTTTGTTGCCGAAGCTTTTGTTGGACGATTATGAGACTCATTTAAATAGCTGTTTATGTATTAAAATTGTTGGGTTGCCTGGAGCTACGGATAAGTGCTCCTTGTTTGACGTATCTCTAAATAAATATAGAGGCACATTATTAATGGATACAGCTTTAAAAGCAAACACCCAGAGATGCACTTACAATAAGGGGAGGAAAAACCAAGGTTACATCATGTTGCTAGAAGCCAATTGCTTTGTTTTCTAAAATGTTTCTCTGTAGGACACAGATGATTTTTTGACTCATTCAGTGTTTGAGCATCCAAAAAGTCTCACGGTTGTTCCAAAATTCTTTCAACAGCATCCCAAATGGCATTAACAGACGGTTACAGTACTTCACTGTCCAGCGTATCCTTTTCCCCCGATGGACTCATGTTTGATAGGGAGCTTTTGGAAGAAATATTTTTGTATTTCTGGAGAACTGTGTCCCTGCTGCAGGAGGAATTTTGGGGCTCTTCAAACCACATCATTTTGCAGTCTCAAGAATGAGAGGCTGTCCCCGGGCTTGTCCACGTGTAAGCGCGAGCGTACCTATGGGTGAGCACCGTGGGTCGGCAGGAGGAGATGGAAGCCTACTGCTCCCACTGCCATGCTGCCAATCGTTTAGGTGCCTAGCTGTGGCTGGCACAAGGAAACATCTAAGTGCATAGCTGGTTCCCTGAGCGGCAATTACGAACTGGTTTGTGAACTCTCTGCCACCCCTGCTGCACCCCTGCTCTGGAGAGCAGCAGCGTTCCTGTTGCTGTGCTGCTCCTCCTCCTTCTCCTCGGCCTGCTCAGGCTTGGAGCCAGAAGCTGCTACCTGGCTCTTGCTCATGGCCCTGCTGTTTGCTCCTCAGCCCCACCAGGAACTGGTTGTTACTTGTTTTGGACCCGAATGGTGCAGAGTCAAGCAGGGCTGTGACCGAGGACAGGTTGCCATGCCTCTGCGCGGGGAGCTGAGCCAGGGGGTCAGGACTGCAGGTCGGGTCAAGAGCTGACAGCTAGTGTCCCTCTGCTCTCACTGCAGAAAGATTGATGCTTTTGCTGCCATTCGTGCCCTGAGCCAACAACCTGCAGTTTTGGATAGGGGAACCATCATCAGCCGCCTCTTCCAGGGGCCAGCCACCTCTCCGCTCAGACATCCGTGCTCAGCAAAACCCATGTGATGACATTTGGGACATGGGACTGAAAAGTGCCTGCCTGTCTTCCTGGCAGAGCTGCAGCGATGCTCCCAGGGCTGCAGGTGTATTCTGCCTTGGCAAGTTGGATGGCTGCATCCCTGCACGTGCCTCAGTGATGCTGTCGTGCTAGCAAAAGCCTGCAGCACAAACCTGGCTGTAGGCTGTCATTTTTGCGGGCACGTACTAGCTGTCCACAGCACGCCGGCTGTGCCCCGGGGGCAGGCTGGGACCCCGAGCCCTCTCGTGGCACCCAGGGCTGGAGCACAACTGGGTGCAGGGATGCTAGCGCTGGCCCAAGGGTGAAGTATGGCTGTATGAGACCCTTCCTGCTCCTCACCAGCTTTGGCCTCGATCATTACTGCTACCCAATTAAAAAATAAATACACTGTGCTTGGAAAACCATTGGAGGAGCAGCTTGGCTGGGTGAAGCAGCGAGACTCCTTGGCGCAGGAGGTGTGTTAGCCATTTAAGCCCTCAGAGGGGGCAGCTCTTCTGGCTCCTTCCTGGGACAGATGAGCGCCCAGGCTGAGGGCTGGCGGCTCTCCGGAAGGTGGGACCGGTGCAGGCCTCCTTATTGCCTGCTTAACTGGCCCCTTCAAGTGGCTAGCCTCTTTCCTATGTGGTTGTTTTTATAGCGATCTCATCTGTAGGTGGGTGAATTGTTCTCTTCCTCTCCTGGCGCTGCTCCTGCAGGCTAGGAGGGTGTTGGCTGGGATGCTGCTGTTTGTTTGTTCTAGGGAAGCGGTGTGCGTTCTCCTGCCGTGCAGAGGGCGCAGGCACGGCAGCCGGCGTGCCTCTCACCCCTGCAGCGGCCACTTCCCAAGCCAGTTGTTCACCGAGGGCTCCTCAGACCACTGCTGTCTTCTCAAGACATGCCCCTTGGCATCGCCCAGGCTGCTGCCACAAGCAAGGATGATTCCCCAGGCCGGCCCTTTGCTCCACAAATAGCCTCCCCAAGAGGTGCAGCCTTGCATCTGGGCAGCTGCAGGAGAGCTACTGGCCCAGTGGGATGTGGGCATCCCCCCTGGCTGCGGCGTCTCTGCTTTGCTGGGTGAAAGTTGCCATCCCTCAAAGCAGTGACATGGTGTCCTAGCAGCGGCTTCTCACTGCGGGGCAGGGAGTCCCGCGAGCTGGGGACCATGCACAGAGGTGCAACACATGGCAGAAGGGAGAGGAGGGAAGAGCAAAAGAAGACAAAAGGTTTAACAAAAAGCACAGCCCAGTTACGGTCCTGGACGTGCCAGCGCTGCCCAAAATCTTTACCCCATTTCACTTGCATGTGTTGCAGGGATGTGGTGAGCTGGCAAAGGGGTGCTGGCCTGGGTGCTCGTGGGCTGGATGGGAAGGGGTGTGTGTGTGAGTCGGCCTCTGCTCAGCTGCTGCTCACATTCCAAAAAACTCTGAGACTGGCAGGAGGGCATGACATCTCCAGCAGCACTCTACCATCAGAACGAGAGCTCCCGTGGCACCTCTAACCCAGCTCAGGGAGACTGTCATCACCAGCCTCCTGGCCAGGCTCCGGGGGCTTTTGCAGTCCACGACCTCCAACCAGCTAGAATTCGGTTGTCCTAAATGACTCCTGCCCCCTCCCGTGAACAGCCCTCTGTCAACTCGTGGGATGACGCTCCCGAGGAAAGGGAACAGAGCTGGCTTTCATCCGCACACTGTTAAACATTAGCTGCGTCCCTCTTGGCAGACAGCCGCTTTCCACCTTCTTCGCTGCACGCTTTGCCACGTGTGCTGGGGTGTTTGCAATGCGAGGTGCTTGCTCCTTATGTTCCTCAAATGGGCAAGAAAAAATCACACGGCATCAAGCTGAATATATTTAACTTTTGGTTAACTTGCAGGCTTCCACGACATGGAGGAACTTTGGGAAGTGATGAAGGAGACGAAAGTGTTGGAAAATGTGGAGAGAATAAAAGGGCAGGCTGGGCTCATCAAACTCCAGCCAAAAAAATCTCCAAAGCAGCAAACCAGAGATGGATAAAGAATTGCCAGTGAGTCAGGGGGAAGGAATGGCAGCATTATCTCTTGTTCAAGCAAAGAATCTGTAATGGAAGACGATGAAGTGCCAGGGAATTAATATCCCTCTGCAGCAATTGTTTGATCCCTCCCTTCCCCTCCAAAAAAGCAAGTCGCTGCTGGCTAGCTAACAAGTAAAAAAACCCAGTCCAAAACCTAATCTAGTCTCTTGTGCCAATAAGCGCATCTGTCGGTGTGTCAGTGTTGATCCTCCTTCAGTACATGCCACATGCTCGTTTCTTTACACAAGATGGGCTGGAAGGGCCATTAACTAGATTAGAAATTCTAAGGCACAATTAAAAAACATGCTGCTGCTTTGCTTTCATCTTCTCTCCTTTAGCTTCCAGGCTTGTTTTCTCCCTGGCCTGACACAGTCCTAGGTTGTTTGGCAGCGGTAGGGTATCATTACACAACGGAGGCTGGTTTCTAAACTGTGTAACATCCTGCATTACCTTGGCAGCAGCACGCAGGTCCATGAGGCTCTCCAGAAATGGAGTAACCCCATCGACTGGCAAAACAATCGCTGCGTTTACCACCTGTGTGGGAGAAAATGTGAGCATTGAAGCTGTGCAACCAAGGAGTAAAATGGTGACTCGAGAAATCCTTTCCCGTGTAGTTTGCGCTTCAGAGTTACCCAGAAAATAAATTAAAAAAAAAAAGGAAAGGAAACGTTTGGTGTATTTGTTCATAATGTAGCTCTACATCTATATACCTATGGCAGCTGGAGGGACGTGGGAAGCAGGGGCGACTGAAAGGTTACTGACGATCAGTAGCACCCAGTGAGGCAGGGCTCATGCCCTAGCAGCGTAGGTGGGGGGCCGCGCAGCAGCAGCCAGGATGGCTGCATCGTCTTCCCCCCTCCATTCCCACGCAGACCATTTCTCCAGGAAAGCAGCCATGCTGCAGAGAACGCTGCGGTGCGCACTCCTCTGAGAGGGGTCCTGCTTTTGCTCCTCCCGCTCTCCTCGCACAGCTGGGGCAGGGATGTTGGACTCTCCCAGTCCCACTGCGAGCAAGGGATGTTCGGGCAGTCCCTGCGCTGCGGCTGCACGGCAGAGGTGGCAGCTCTTGCCCACCCGCTTGGTACCTGTGCCCCGAGGGCATGGAGAGGCCAGAAGGAGCAGCACCATTTGGAGCATTCCTGAGGTCCTAAGCAACATCTGATAACACTGGGCAGATTGCAGCCCGTTTTCTGAGATGGGGAACTGCTGCTTAATTGCTACTGCGTTGTACAAACGCAGTGGGAATTTTACAGAGGACATAACATATTCTAAAATGACTTTTTTAATTCCTTGGGTAAGTGTTTTCCTCATGCAGAACAGCGTTTATTACTATTATTAATGGCCTCACTGGTCCTTGTGCTAGTTCTGAATCTTTATAGTTACTGTCATTATACAGTTTTGGAGGTACAGACCGGATCCTGGCCTACCTGCATTAAAACCAGTAGTGTTTAGGGATTCAATTTTCCACAGGTTTGGGCATCAGGCTATTTTTGCATTCTCTCCTGTGCTTATTGTGCTGAAAAGCCCTCATCATCACTGCCTATAGAATATAGCAGGAAAACACTATCCTGCTGTAGAGAATTAAAGACATCATAATTGCCCTGTTAATCCCTATGGGATTTTAGAAGCAAATGCTGTAGAGTCCTAGTATTTCTATAGGACCCTGTTTGCTTATCATTTTTAAATGCTGCAAGATTTTTCCATGTGGCTATGTTTAGGATGCATTATGGAGGCCTTTCATCTTCCTCTGAAGCATGGGATGAAATATGGGTCACCACTGCAGCAGAGCGGTAAGGCTGTGTGATCCGGTAGCCTGCTGCATCTGATATGGCAAACCCTGTGTTGCTAGGAAAGCCGTCGTCCTTTTGGGAACTAAATGGCTTGGCAGGGTTGCTTTAAAACTGGAGCTACACCTATTTGATACTTTTTTTGGATGAAAGAACAAGACCTTTCACTCTCCTTACTATGGAGTGCCAGCCAGGTTTAAAATTAATATCAGCCGATGTTGGAGAGGGAAGGAAATGAAAGAAACATTTCTTCCGCAGAAACAGACCTGCTTTCCTGCCTTTTCCATAAGCGTATAGACGTCTGTCAGTTTTGGCACCAGAAAACATAAAAAATAAGAAGTTTTTTAAATACCGGGAATTCTTCTGCCTCTTTGAATGTCGCTCAACAGGAATGCAGAGGCTGTAAAACGGACAAAAGAGAATAGAGCCAGTCAAACAGTTGACATGCTTCTGCAGCGAGCGCTTATTCCCGCTTAACAAAGCATCTGAAATATCCCGTGTGTTTTTGGAGAAGGCTAGAACAAGGTGAAAGGCGCTGCCTCTTGCGCCCTGGAGGAGAAGCCAGCAGCTGAGGAACAGGGGCTGAGTTTCCCACTGTCCCAAATTCACTCCAGCTCCCCAACAGATTCCAGGAGTCTGGGATAGCTGGTGCGAGATGCCTGTTTTCTTGTTTGATAGAAATACTGAGTAGGTACTGCTAGTCACTGGCTCGGAGCACGATAAACTGTGGTAAATCAGGCTCTTGGCACTCAGAATACAGACGTTTGAAATGAGCAGAGGCTCTCTCAAGAGATCTTTTTCCCAGATACAAAATGGGGGAATAGCTACGTTACAAGAGGGGAGGTTAAATCATGGAGGTTTTTTCGCAAACCGCTTCGAAGCTTTGGAGATGAAGCCATTATAGGAGTACAAATTGCTCTTTATTTTTTATTTTATTTATTGCCTCGTTTTCAAATAATGAAATTCTCAACATACCTCCTCACTAGCTGCTGAAAAATGAGGGAATGCGGGAGGATTCTTAATGACACTAATAAACCCAGCTGAACACTTTGCCAACAATTTTGTTTTTTATTGCAAAAATACCATTTTATTAATACAAATGGTCTTTATAGGATTGCATTGGTTGCCACACAGTTTTGTTTATAAAAATATACAGACCAAATAATTTTGCTCGAAACGTTCGCATCCCATGTGGTTGGAATGGAGCGCTTTGTTCCAGAATTTCATTTTGTAATGACTTTTTTGGTTTGGACAGTATAATTTACATCCTAGAATAAAAATATTATGAATTAAAGCTATGTGATTTTCATGAAAGTGCAGTGTATTAACATAGGATACAATTTTATGTGAGTGTGGAGGCTTCAATTAGTGGGAAAAATGCAAATATACTGGTGGTCCACCCTGCAGCCTTGCTGCCCTTCTCTACCAGGGAAGAGAGGGAAAGCTTGCTGGAGCGTGCAGATCAGACCTCTTTGCTTCTTCCGTTCAATCTCCCTGTTCTTAACACCTTTCTTGGCTAAAAGGTAGCGTGATTTCAACCGCAGGTTATTTTCTTCATGCTGCAGGACATAGATTTTTCCGCCCTCTTGCCTGTGTGGAGATCATGGCCGTGTGTGACAGGGGATCATTCACCCATTCATTCGGCCAGCAGCGGTGTAGGGGTGCACATCCATCCCTTCCGCTCCTCCCGGCGGCTGGCCTTCCTCTGCCCTGCCGTGCTGACCTCGATGGTGCTCTCTATTTCGATCTCCACATGCTGGTCAGTCTGGTGGGTGCCGTGGGTGCCCACCGGACATTTTCTTCCCGCCATCCCCTTTGGTGGTACGATGCTGGCCGAACAAATTAATTGCTATGCTTCTTAGGGAGTTTTGCCTGCTGATGTGGTGTTGCCAGTGGGGTTTGACTGGTCTCTGTCCCGCTGACGAAAGACGCTAATCGTGACATGCAGCGAGTCCCGTGAAGCACAAGGGATGCTCCCATCTCATTTTGGAGAAGAGGGATGTGGAAACATCCACCCTTGGCAGCCACAGAGCAGGAAAAGGGATGAGAAAGGTGGGACCTAAAACCTGTCAATGGACAAGCGCTGGAGGTGATGTGATGCTCGGAGCGGTCAGAGCCCAGGCAGAGCTCCTTGCAGCGTGTGCAACACGTGATGTACTCGCTGCCGAAACCACTACTGCTCCGTGCTTTTCCAGGTAAAACAGAATATGCGGGTCTCCGCAAAATGTGCACTCTGTTAGGCATTGTCTGGAGCGGCTTTTTGGGGAGCAAGAGAGATCCCTGTGCATTAGCTGGAACAAGTCCTCCTCTGAATGTACGCTCGGCTCCCTCGCTCCTCCGGACCACTCCCTCCTGTCTGGCTCTTAGTATTTCCAGCCTTCAAAATGTTCAAATAACTCAGCTTATCCTCATAGGACCTCTGTGGGAGGGATGAAGGGATGGGTGAATCCTTGGTTCACCAATTGGGAAACTGAAAAATAATCCCTCATCCCTAATCTGAGGTGAGACTTTTAGTGTGCCAGGCAGCTCTCAGGCCACGCTGCAGGCACGTGCCTGTGCGTGCAGGAGCAAATGCACGCTTCTGGGTGTCTGTACACTGATATAGCTGTATATTTATGGTTTGGTCAAGCTGTGTGGATACTGCAGGTTCAAACATAACTTGCTTTTGTTTTCTCTTGCATAACGCTCACCTGGTATGACAGAGTCTGTTTGCAAGAGATTTATTTCCCTGTTGGGATTGGTCACCGAGGAGGAGACATGTGTGACATGCAGTGACGTCTGTAGCAGTGTGTACATGGATGCAGCAAAATGTAACCCGCTGGCGGTACTAGCCAGATGCACCAACACATGCAGAAACCGCTTGCACATACCGCAGGGTGCGCGGAGCCAATGGCACAGCTGCCTCGGAACGCTCCGGGGTGCATCAGCTTCACCTGAGCTGCTGATTTGCTTTTCCTGGAATCAAACTAGAACCCCCAAAGGATGTTGCATGAAACTTGCAAAGCAAAGCAGGCCTCTTTGTCTAGCAATGCTTGTGTTAATTTTACTGTGGGCTGACATGAAAATAATTTGTGATTAAAACTGAAAGCTGCTGCCTTGAAGCAGCTGCCAGGCTGGGGGGTGTCGATGGGGGCTTGGAGGGGGTTAGTTAATTCCAAGTCCTCCGTGCATTGTTTTTCCCTGCTCAGATCCACCTGGAGAATCTATTCCCAGACCTGATCAGGATTTGAACTTGCAAAGGGGTGAATGCTAGAGCTGTGATCGGAGTCTGGGAGGCGAAGGCAGCCCTTGTGTGATTTACCTTCGTGCTGCTGCCAGCTGCTGAAACCCTTTGTAAGAAAGGGGTGACTCTGATATAACAAATTTGCTGAAGCTCACGGGTTTGTGGTGAGAAGTTAGTACAAAAGGCCTTTGTGAGCTGTGGATTTATGACATGTAAATAAGTCAGCCTGCTAATCGCGGCCAGTGTTAAATGTAGCAGGCTACCTGTTAAAAAAAAGCCTCGCAGGGTGATTTATGTGGGTTATTTCACACACACTTGCATGAAATATGTTTATAGATCCTCTGCCTCCCTCCCCCAGAGGCAAAAGGGTAGGAGCAAGGAGCAGCGTTCAGCGTAGGCTGGCCCACGCTTCCTCCCCAGGGTGCTGAGCTCCAGCAACCAGGAATCATAAAACCAGGAAAGGGAAAATGACTTTTGGCTGCGCCCGAGACCCGCCGTCAGCGTTGCTCTGCAATCTCTGTGCTGAATGGAAACGGTTTCCTCTCCCCCAGCCCTAAGCTTACAGACTGGGTTTCCTGCCTTCCTGTTAGTGCCTCCACCTACCCAGACAGCTCTGACACTTCAGACTTACTGATCAGCTATTTTCTACCACAGCTCTTTCAGCAAAGGTTTTACGCGGCGACGTAACAGCTGACTAAGCAGTGAGCCTGCGAGCGAGAGAAATGAATGCAGAGCTTTTTTTATTCATCGACCTGACAAGACTCCATCTAGAAATGTTGAGGCATTTCTCCATGCGAGCAGCCTGTTGGGTGGATGGGCTGGCTTTCAGCTGTGCTCGGGGAGGTGGGAGGCAAGCCCTGCTGCGGCCCCCGACGAGGTAAAAAGGCAGGCGTGTGTTTTAAATACCGTACCTAGAAGAGAGGAGCATGGGCAATTTGCATAGTGAAACGACAACGGGAAGATATGCTGAATATGCAGCTCAGCTTTGAAAATAGTTATTGTATGCAAAAGCAGTTAACACATAGGAGAAATACAGAGAGAGACACCGTGGACCAGAAATACGAAAGTACAAAGCGATTTTCATATCAGAGAGCCTGTCATTTCAGAATGTCCCAGAATGGGGCATTTTGGGGCATCACAGCTGAGCTGGAACCAGCCAGCCAGCCAGCTTGGAGCTGATTTTTTTAATATATATGTATGTGTGTGTGTGCGTGTCTGTGTCTGTGTCTGTGTGTGTCTGTGTGTGCGTGTATTCCGTCCCCTGTGCTGAATTCCCTTCATAGCCAGGGTAGTGCAGCCATTCAGAGCACATTTCCATGGTGCTTTCAGTTTTCATGCTCACTTTTGCAAATTTCTTCCAATATATCTCAAGAATCAAACCAACTCTGTCTTCAGTTAGTGATGGATGTACCTTAAAACACTCAAAGCACTTGAAAAGTTCTGATATCTTTGGTCTGATCCTTAGCCAAACTGTGTCTAGCCTTGCTGGAGTCTCTGTTTTATTCAGACACTAGTGGCAAAAACATCTGTAGACTTCCATTTTAGCACTGTTAATCTACTGTCATCTGTCCTAAACAGGTCTTCAATCTTACCATTTGGGCAGGTGGGGAAAAAAACTGGACCATATTGTTTTGCAGATTTTAGGAATTGGGAAAATTTATCTCACTGCTATNACACTAGTGGCAAAAACATCTGTAGACTTCCATTTTAGCACTGTTAATCTACTGTCATCTGTCCTAAACAGGTCTTCAATCTTACCATTTGGGCAGGTGGGGAAAAAAACTGGACCATATTGTTTTGCAGATTTTAGGAATTGGGAAATTTTATCTCACTGCTATGGGACCTGGTTTCCGCTGTGATGTTGTCTTACTAAGTGTCCCCTTGCCCGGTGGCTGGTACTTGAGGGCAAAGGGGTCAAGGCACTGGTAGGACATTAACACTTGCCCACTGATGAGACACACTGGTGGACAGGGGCTGTTGACAACACGAGGGCACGTTGCCTCCTCCTGCCTGGGCAAAAGTGAGAAAGGAGAGAAGAGTGGACAATTATTGACGAGGCAAACCAGCAAAGGTGCTAAATGAGTTCATAAGGACTGGAGAAGGAAAATGGAGGAGATGATAGATAGATGCTCAGGGAAGTACCGATGATGAGAGGAGATGAGGTGGATGGGCTTGGTGGGGGATGAAGGCTGGTTTAATGACAGGACAGAGCAAGATTAGAAAGAAAGTCCAGGGCTGGCCTGCATGCCTGAAGATGAAAGGACTTGGAGGGAAAGGTGACTTCATCTGAAGGTGCTCATTCAGGGAGCTGGTCATTTCTTGTGCTTTGCCTTTTAAGAACAGCAGTGGCACTTTTCTAGATGTATCTGCTCCTGTCTCTGTGCTTACCAGTACCCCGTTGGTGCTGAACAGCTAACCTGCAGAGCAAAAAGGCTGAAATATCCCTTGATGGTGGGAAGAGGTGGCGTGCTGTCATTCAGAGCGGCCTCGGGGGTGAATCTTTTGCCTATGAAGAGTGTTGAGAAGGCAAGTCTGCAAAACTGAAACCTTTATTCTTTATATTTGGTATCATGCACATGGCCAGGGGAACATTCCCCTTCAGAGCGTGGGGAACAAGAAGGATACTCAGTACCAGAGTTTCTACTGAATGGGTCAATAAGCCCCACCGATGTAATGTTGCCTTTCATGGCGTGCCTGGAAACCACTGCTGAATGCAATGCAGCATTGACACTTCAGTGAATCGATTTCTCTGAATGCCATGCCAAGCAGATGAGAAGCCTTTGTCAGCCCGTTTGGGTCAAAGTCTGTCATCCGATCGCTGACCTATAGCTTGTGGGAGCGGAGTACGAAGGATGAAGTCATCAGAAAAGTGCAAAAGTCTTGTGTCTTGGAGGGGAGAGGTGGATGGTCAAGAGGAAAAATGTAGTCAAAATAAATCAATAAAACAAAGACGCCAGCCCTGGGCAGATGTGTTTCTGTGCTGATTCTGATGCTTGTGCAGAAGCGCAGCAGAGCAAGGTTTGGCTGGGTGCCTGGCTTTCACGCTGTCGATTTGAAATGTACAGTCACCACTGGAGTATCGCAGGAGAATTAGCGTGCAGTGCTGCATGCCTTTGCTCCCCTGACCCAGCAAACAAAAACCTGAAGAACGCGAAGGATTTTTCAAAGTGGTATGGCAGGCAAGCAGAAAAAAAGAAGGGGACTGTGGTGTTACAGTTATTGGTTGTATGTAAATGCCCCTTTTTGCAGTGTTCAGATCCCATTTTCCCCAGGCCTTCCTCTGTTTTCTTCAGCTTAGCAGATGTGGGTCAGGCTCATCAGTATGTTGAGGAGGGAGATCTGAACTACCGCATCTGGATAAGATGCCTTCAGTCAAATGTGACAGCCTCCCCACTCCAGTAAGGGACATAACTGCTTCCACAAGCATGAGAAGGTCCCAGATCCTAATGCCAGCATTGCTGGGCAGCGTGGTGGCTTTTTGGCTTTTCCCTTCCCTTCTCTGTATCTCCATGTTGATCCCAGGATTTGTGAGACATCGGAAAGGCTGGATGTTCTTGTCTCTGCGGTTTGGAAAACAGAAGGAACAGGGCTCATCTGGCTCAGAAACTCAGGATATTAATTACACGTTGGTAGGCTCTCCAGCGGGGCATGCTGACCACTGCATGTACCAAAACAACCTTGGTTGCGTTTTCTGGCATGGCATTTCAGCCCGTGCCTTAACATGTTTTCATGGTAAGTGAGACAGGGGCAGCATTTTGAAAAGTGAGAACACAGAGATATGCGGGGACCATTGGTGGGAGAGTTCACTTGAAGAGCTAGAAAATTAGGCGAGGAGAGCCTAAGAAGGGTGATTTAGGAGTGTAGAGGCAGCAAGATGCCAAGGCTAAGGATAGATAAATGGAGCATCAATTTGGAGTCAATTGCAGTGTAAGAGCTCTGTGCACACACGTATTATGAGATTTGAAAAGCCAGGCCAGTTTAACCCTTATACCTCAGGGCTAGACGTGTCACTGTCGTGGCAGAACTGCGTAGCTCTCACAGGTTGCAGTGCATTTGTGGCTTTGTAAAAGGGGGACTGTTTTAGATCTTGCCACAGGTTAATCCGTTTATGGCTCATGGATCCTAACATGGGAACAGAAGAAATGAAGTGAGCAGCTGAGAAGAGTCTGGAGAGTTAAAGCTCAGAGACAAGCGAGCAGGAGTAGGAGGTGGGAAGCGTCTGTGAGTCTCCATGGTGGTGGAGAGAGTTCAGGGCAGTGGGAAAGAAGCCACAAGGTTGTGGCAAGATGACATTGTCAAATGGATGTGACCTCATCCAGGCCAGGAATAGAAAAGCCATGACCGAGCCCAGGGCCTGCTCCAGCATCGGCACACTGTGACAGCCCCAAGCTGCTTCGTGGAGGCAGCTTTGGCCTGTGTTGCACCAGCAGTGCTGTGGTGTGGTATGCCCGTGGCCTGGCTGACCAGCAATCCCACCGTTATCTCATGGCCTGTGCCAGCTCCCCATGGATCACTATCCCTGTAGGTTGGGGGTACAGCCTGCTCTGCCCACAGGGATGCTTTTCAAGTTTGGACGTCTCCTTGCTGTCTGCTGGGTTTTCCATTGCTCTGTAGCAATCCTGCTCCCCCTGTGTGCCATCCTGTTTGCTGGATGTGGCCTTTCTCACCCTTGATCTCAGCCACCCCACATCAATCCCTTCAGCTGACTGCCTGGCACCCCACCTGAGCAGAGCCAGTTCTCGTTGGAGAGGTGCTGGGATTTCTTGCACTGTGATGGGGCTTTTGCCCCGCTGGTATCATGAAAAGATGGACGAGAGCCAAACCCAAACTTTCCCCTAAACCATTTGGATATCTTGAGAGGAGAAAAAGTACAGTGTGGGTCCTGCATCCATGCATCCCCACCCTGGGGGCCATTGTCAGCCGTTCCCTGACTCCTTTGGTGCTCCATGCGATCCATTCACCCACACTCTGACAGCTCCTGGAGAGCAGGAGCTCTCGTTGGAGGAGACCAGCACAGACAGCTGCAGAGCCAGGAGAACGTGCAGGTGGAAGATCGTGTCTATGAGCTTCTGTTGGGCCAAATTTATGTTGTCAAGTGAGTTGGCAGTCATCAGATCTGATCCACCCGGAGCCCTCCCCTGCGTGGAAGGGGAGCTGCTCGTCTGGGACCCACTCCCCCACGGCCTCCAGCAGACTGGGGGTTCAACACCTCTTTGGTCGTGCCCTACAGCCCAGCTTCCCTTCAGGGGAGGTTGCCCGAGGCATTGGCTGGGGAAGGAGCTTCTCGATTTAATTTGAAGTTTCCTTTGTTGTCAGGAGCACTGTGGGAGTTGTAGTGGGATGAACCATTGCTGTTTCTTGCTGTTAATACCAGTGACATCGTAATTTTCATGGCTGTAAAGATGCCCAGAGCAGAGGGTGGGCCCCTTTGGAATTAGCAGCAATTTATTTTTTTTTAATACTAAAAGGAACAAATGGTCTTCCCAGCAAGCAACCTTCTCTTCTGTTGCCATGGTCTGTCCTCCTCCCAGGAAAGCACTCGCTTCAGAAAGACTCAGCAGCCCTGCAGAGTGTGAAGGGCTGCTTACACGCACACAACCTCCCCCCATCCCCCCGACCCCTCCCCGATGTAAAAAGCAGCTGCTGGAAGTAAGAGCCAGGCTAATGTGGAGATGAAAGCGTTTATGCAGAGCAGAGGTGGAGAATATTGGCTCTGCGGAGTGGGCGGAAGTGTCCTAATGAATGAGCAGCACGATGCAGGGCTGTCTCGAATAACAAAGAGGGAAGGAGGGCGTAAGGATTTGATAGTACAGACTTCGGAAAAAATGAGAAGCTGAGAAGAGAAGGAAATCATGGCTAATTTAAAACCGCCTTGGAGAAGCAGGTGGGAGGAAGACCTTCACCATTTGCTACACTGATTTGCAAGTAAGGAAATGGAAAAACAAGGGTTGGAAGGCAGAGCAAGGGAGGGCTCGTCTCCCGCTCACTCTTGAAAATGAACAATGCCGACTCTTATAAAGAACATTAGGGATTTTCAGAGAAAATGCAGAGCTCCTGGAGTGAACTATCCGAAGGGAAAGGCTAAGGAAAGAGGATGAAGCCAGTGGCTACCATAAAAATGATGATGATATGATGAGTCAGAGACACTTTCGGTTGCACTGAAATATTTACTTTGTCCGCCTGTATCCTCAAAGACAGCATCAAGAAATGAGGGCAGCCCTTCTTTGATAGGTTACAGTTCCACTGTCAGGTGGTGTGCTAAAAGGACGGATAGCAGCAGCCCGAGGAGCTTTATCAACTCTTCCTGCTGTTACTTGCTTTGGACCAAATGCTTATTGTCTGGGTTGGGCGTGCGCTGGGGTGACTGAGCGGGGAGCCTGGACAACTCTCCCCAGTGTGCCTGCGTTTCCTTTTTTTGCATACTTAACTTGACAGAGGTGACAACTCCATTATGCAAGGAGCATGTGACAGTGGCACCGTGCCCTCTTGAAAAGTTGCCCAGGTCTTTATCTCACATTTTATACAAAGAAAGCGGGGGCCATCCAGAAAAAATAGGCACAAGCAGCCAAAACAATCAGTTCCAATATATTCTCCTCTTCACAAAAAGACCCCTTAACATCTCTCCAAAATAATCAGAACTGTTAAATAACACTTATTCTGTGCAGAGGAAGTATGGCACGATGGGACCTCCGGCCCATGCCAAGGAAAACACTTGGAGTTGCTTGTCCTGTAACAATGGACCAACCCGAATGAAACTGAAGGCTGTGCTGGGGGGAGCAGGGGGAAGCGGGACCTGGTGGCGGTCCCGGGGGAGGATGAGCGCGCGGCGGGCGTGCTGTGCATCTGGAGCGCTTGCCGGCTTGCTCTCCCCCGATGGTGTCTCCCAGAAGCCAAGCCCAATTCAGGTCATGCAAGCAGAGCACGGTCACCGTGCAGAAGGTTCATGGTGATCAATCAAATCACAGCGATTTCAATGAGGAGAGAATTTAGATTTTTTTTTTCTTTTTTTTTTCTTTCCCTTCTATTATACCAAATATTACGTGCTCGTATTCGACAAACAGTATGTGCAACACTGTTCAAGATCCCAACACCAGCACCAAATAAAGATGTAGCGCTATGTATGTAAAGCCTTTAAAGCTTGGAGTACGAGGATGAATTGAGGAAATCCTTTAAGGACTGTATCTCATCTATCCCGTATTCTGCCTCCACCTTTCCCATGCAGTATTAATGTCCCTGTTCCTAAGCAGACTGTCCCTGTCCAACTCAGCCACATCCCACTCTCATGGGTACGTAGATATTCAGACAGCCACCCTCAGATGTCTGCTCAGTAGCATTAGCATTTCACAGCCCAGGCTAGGCGCCAGCTCGGCCCAGGGTGGGAAGGCAGGGAGGCAAGCAGCCTGCTTACCACAGGCCGCTGGATGGAGCATGCTGGTTGTGTAGGGCCAGGTAACGTTTTCTGCTGCAATGGCGCAGCATCGTGGCATTCACGCAGAGACCCGTCACGAACATGTCATGTGTCATGCAAAGAGCCATCACATGATCAACACACCACTTGCACATACAGGTATGAGTTTAAAAAAGAGTAGTGTTTGGCCTGTACACTTTATATTAGCTGTGCATGCCCGGTGATGAAAGGGGAGAGCTTTAACTGTGTCAGAGATTTTATATGTGAAAAGAGATCTAATGAAACTGTCTAAGCTCATTTTCTTTTACTTTTCATGGAGTGGGAGGTGAAAAATGTAGATTTGATTTGTGTTGCTGGATCTGTTCTGAAATAAGACATCTTTGGTATGTTCTCCCATTCTCACACAAGGAGACATTTTAGTTCCTGTGTTTCTTTTCTCTACCTCTGCAGGTAAAACATATCTTTCCCTCCTATAGGTCTGTCTGAAAAGGTATTTCTTTTGGTATATATTGATCTTCAGCTGCCCTCAGCCATCCCCAGTCTCCTGTGCTGCTGTTCCTGCCTATGGCTGTGCATGGGGCAGCCCCACTCCCCTGCCAGCGAACCCCCCATGCGGCGTGGGGCAGCTGCGGCAGGGCTGCCTGCCGGACTCTTGCATCCCACCAGCCATTCTCGTGGTCTGCGCGAGATCCCCATGTGATGGCCTCCATGCAAGTGGGACATGTCACGGTGCTTAGTTAGAAAGGGGGGCATTTATAGGAACTGATATAGGGATGAGGTGGTCTCCCCCCAGATTTGTCGCCTCTTGCAGGGAGCAGGGTGATGATGCGGTGCTGGGAGGACTGGCACCATGCCAGGGCAGAGCTTCTGGTGCCCCAGACCTGCTGCACGGCGCAAGTCCCTGATGCCCTGGAGGCAGGCGCAGGATGGGAGGCATGGCTGAAACACCAACTGCTGACAGCCTTATTTTGGTCAATGTCCCGCTGAAGTCAATGGGATATTGCTCCAGGAAAAACTGGATAAGGATCTGGGGATTTGGCAGTGGGAGAGGTTCTGTCTTCTCGCTGTTTATTCCCCGAGTGGAGCCCTAACCCGCTGTTTGTGACTTCATGATCATTTCCAGAGCCTGCGCTAATGATGTCATACCCGGGGGATTCTGGCTTCAGGTGGGAAATTAACAGCAGGAGCAGATGAACTCTTTAATAAACAAAGTTCCTGTTTTCATGCAAATGTCTTTAGAAATAAGGAATGAGGGGAGTGAGAAATGCAGAAATTTATGGTATAGAGGCAACGCTGTTTGGAAACAGACTTTTTATGAGTTTTCCAAGAGGCGCCAGCTGCTCTTTAATGTTTTCATTTAAGAGTTTTATGTATGAAAGCTCTTGCTTGTGTAAACAGCAAGGCTCAGAAAGTTGCAGGGATTGTTGTTAATGGTGAACATAACAGGCTGGGGATTTGGCTTGGAAAAGATGGTGAGTGTTGATGTTTATTCAGGGCAGAGGTTTTTAACGCGGCTGGATGACGCCTCTGATGTCCCTGTTGTTCTCTGGGCTCTTCTGCCTGTTCCCCTCGCTCTTGTGACCACCCCCAAAACTTCCCACATCCGTCCTTCCTCCCAAGACCTGGGAGAAGGTGGCACAAGCGCATGGGAAACCCTCCAGCCGGGGCAGTTCCTTCTCCGCTGTGCCGCAGCTTGTCGTCTCTCGGGGAGGCCGGGCCCCTTACTCGGCCAAGGAGCAAGCTCCAGGTTAGAGGCGGCCCCATCCCTGCCCCACCGCCCCATCCCTGGCCACGGAGGCAGGGCTGGGCAGGGTGCTCCTGCGGCGGCGTGACAGAAACGCACGCCAGCCCTCCCATTGCCCTCTCTGCCATGTGCTCTGGTACTCCCTGCCCTCACCGACAGCCATCGCTTACCCGCATCTATTAATCTGCTATTTTAGGGAGTGCCTATTGTGCACTTCAATTAATCTAATTGCTTTATTTTGCTGGAAAGAGTGCCGGAGCCCATGCCACAAATAGCTTTGTGCACGTTCTTCTGGTGGGCTCCCTTTGTTTGACAATTAGCTCTCCGGGGGCGAANTGCTATTTTAGGGAGTGCCTATTGTGCACTTCAATTAATCTAATTGCTTTATTTTGCTGGAAAGAGTGCCGGAGCCCATGCCACAAATAGCTTTGTGCACGTTCTTCTGGTGGGCTCCCTTTGTTTGACAATTAGCTCTCTGGGGGCGAAATGCATGGCACCATATCAGAAAGAAAAAAAGAAGGAAAGACGTCCCCGCAGAGAGGGCAGCAGGCACGAAGCAGGCAGCCGCGCGCCCAGGGCTTCCCGATTCGGACCTGAGCGGCCATCCTTGGCGCTTGCTGCTCTCCATCTTGCTGTCATGTTTTTCTGCAGCAGCTTTCTGTTTGCTCATCTACAGGAATACTCGGCATCTAGCCTGCCTGGTTTTGAAAAGGTGACTGCCGATGACAGCTAAGATAACAAGAGGGTGTGGTTTTTTTTTTGTCTTCATGAGAACGCCTCCAGTTCTATTAATAAAATCCCGAATCTGACTCGTCCTTCTGAGAACTCCGAGCCCCTCTTCACCCATTCAAATCTGTATTTTTAAGCTGCTGTAGGTGGATTGTCGACAGTGGTTGTTATGCAAACTCCGAGTGCTGGCTTCGGGAGCTTCTTGGAAACCTGCAATGAGTAATCTTTGTTTCTGACAGCTCTACAAGGACGGAGGGGGTGCAGTTTTGCTGAAGACAGGTTGACAAAATAAGTGTCAATTCATGACAAACTAACTGCCAAAAATACTCACATCAAACACTGGAAACAATTAGCGAATGGTATGACAGAACATCTCTGAGGACAGAGCCCCTCACCACTAAACTGATATTTGAACCTTCTTTTTTTTGTTGTTTGGGTGAGGAGAAATTATCAGGTCCTTTGTTCTCTGGCACTACTTGTAGGTTTGATTTTTAGATTTTTTTTTAAACCCACAGGCAGTGGCTGTACTTGAGATAGGTATGTTTATTTCTCCAGCTCGTTGTGTGAAGCGGGCGCTGATCGCATGAAACCTTATTAATACCGTGAGGTCGTAGAGGTGTGATAGGATGACGCTTTTGGAAAAAAATCCCTGAAAAAAAAAAATTCCTTAATAGAGGCTCAACTGTTGATATCTCTTTTTGTACATGATCCACATCAAAGTCCAACATGCAAGCCTTCCGATGCCAAGCTGAGCACAAAGGGGAGAAAAGGGCTTCTTGGGGAAGGGGCCCGTGGCCACACGAGTACCCTCCCTGGGTTGCAGTGCATTTGGGTGGATTGCCATGTGGTGCGGTTTGCTGTTTGACCAAAGGCTGTCACATCCTACGCTGGCTGGAATTAGGAAGCTTGGCTTTGCAGTACCTATTTCCTGAGTGCAATGAGCAGCTCCTGCGGCTGCAGAGCACATGGGTTAGAGGAGCCAGGGCAGCCCCTTGCACGGCCCTCGGCCCTGGGGCTACTCCTGCCTCTGACATCTGGGCCAAGTCACCCAGGAGTTTGTAACAGCATTGACCACAGTGGCACAGGCTCAGCCCAGTTACCAAGGTGTCAAGCTCCTCTTATTGATAGCTCATGCTGCTACCATAGTCCCAGCAGTCCCCAAAGCAGACTTGTGTCTCGCAGAGGTCTTGAGGTGTCTGTCTGCAGTGAAGCTGCATGGATGTGACCCCGGGGTCAGCAGCCTCTGAAGGGCACAGCACCAGGTGCCATCTATTACCTTATACTGCTGTTCTGTGTAAAGCACCCTGTGTTACTGTCAGCTGTCACACTCAAGTACCCATAACAAGCCACATTCTTGCATCACGCTGGTAGTCACAAGGAGGCAATACCCAGGAGTCCACCAGCTGGAAAGCCCCATCTCCATGCACAAGCATTGCTTATTACTACACCGTAGCTCACAGATCTTCAGAAGGCGATCCACTCTGTGAATCGGTGTTTTCTAATGCTGAGAGTCTCCGTGCTCCTGCCAGTCTGCTGGTTCCATCGCTCCCCTCTCAAGTGAGTCAACAGCCATCTGTGCATGCTGAAAATCAAATAACTTCTGCTTTAAGAGGGCTTTCTGTCATTTATAATGAATCCCTCTGCGTCACCCTATGTGGTACCTAGTGATGTCCAAGATGAAATCAGGAGGAAAGAGTATGATCTGAAGCCACCCACAGCAGCCCGGTATCACCTTTCTGTCTCAGCTGCACTTCAGCAAGCCAGCTGAAACAAGGCAGTTTTCTCTGTGCTTGGTGCCAAACACCATTCTCACTGAAGCAGAGGGAAGTTTTGTTTTTCCCTAAATAGGAACGATTTGGCCTTCTGTGGTGCTCAACTGGAAAGAATCCAGCACTTTTTCTGATCTTGTCGGAGTGGCTGAGATGGTCATAAATCAGAAGGTCTGCTCCAGAAATATTTTCCCTGGGTTTGATTCTCCATCCCACCATGCTGATGTAATGAAAAGAAAAATTGGGCCCACCACTGGTTTAATTTTACAGATAACTGCTCTCTTTCCAGGCAATCTTTGTGATTAATTTTTCTCACAGTGTTTTTTTTTTTTTTTTTTTTTTTTTTTTTTTTGGTTTGTTTCATAGGGCCGTTCAGTTTTTTTGCCCTCCTCTCCCCTTCCATATGGGGAGGAATAAAGTGAAGAAACAACATTTTCAGAGAAGAAAGACTTGGAAAGGGTTGCTGTTTTCTGGGACTCTGCTACAGCTGTTAATTTGTGGAAAACCTCAGTGGAAAGTAAGCAATATGGCAGCATCACTTTACACGAGAATTCAGCAATGGCCTCGTTCCAAACCGTGGCTGATTTAGGTTCTTGGCTTGCACAGCCAAAGCTTCATGTAGTGTCATGCTTTTTTTTATAGATAATGTTGATGCAGCTGTGGAAGGCTCTGATGTTCATTTTTTTAACATGGAATTGTCGTCATTCAATCAAGCTTAAGCATTGTGGAGCTGTGATGTTGTTTGTCTTTGCTTGTTAGATGTTGGCGGGTGAGCCCGAGACGGGCTGAGATGTTGTTTGGGAAAGAAGAAAAGGCTCCCTCCCTTCTTCCTCACGTCCTTCACAGAAACGCACGCAGACCTAAACTCCCATCCAAAAAGGCAGGAACCCTGAGAAAATTTGGAGCTGGACTTAAACATTGTGGGCTGGGCCCCTTCTGCCTCTCCAGAGCACGCACGCTCTTCTCTTCCTGTAGACTTTGTTCCCCTCCGGCATTTGTCATGCATAGTTGGTGGCGTATCAAGATTTTGAGTACAGTACTGAGTGCAGTAACCTCTTTTTCTTGGATGGACATTTTGTTTGTGAAGAATACAGCACGGTGCTCGGTTGTCTGGGCAGAAATGAACGTTGAGGAAAATCTCAGCTATGTGACATCTATTAGATCAGAGATTAGTTTTCCAGGAGAAACGTCCAATTATTCAGTCCTCTCCAGTAGATGAAAGAGCTTTTGACAATCTGTTTTACTGAAAAAACCTGCAATTCATTTGGCATGGATTAGATGACCTATCAGATATTAGGAAAGGGGAAAGGGTTTCTAATCAGTGTCAGCCCAGCTGTTAACTTGGGGAGTATCAGTGAGTGGTAGCACAAGGCAACTCCTTCAGATATTTCTGTGATTATGGTTCACGTGTATATTGCAACCTGAACCTGCAGCCTTGTGCGTTGCACAAATACATGGCTGTGCTTGGTTGTGGGGACAAGAAACTCAAGTTCCCCGTTCCCAGGTAAAGCATTAATGTGCAAGGGATGAGATGCTGCTTCTTGGCTCTGCCTCCTTTTCAAAGGCAGGCTTTTATGAATGGGTAAGCTCCCCCCCTCCCTTTTTTTTTTCCCCAGCACTGCCTTGTCACATAATGACTGATTCACTCACCTCCTTATCTCTGGGCCATATGACTTACTTTGATTGCATCTTCCTCACCAACTTGGCTAAGTATCGTGTTTCTTTCCCCAGGGGCGAATTAGGGCAGAATCTTTGAATCCTTAGAGTTTCCCGCAGCATCTGGAAAGAAGAGGAAAACCAGAAATGGGCCAGAAAGAGGCAGGCAGAGAAAGATGAAAGAATTTGGAGGCGGGAAGTATTTACTCTTGGAATGAAGCTTCCTCCTGGTGGCCTAAGGCAGAGCAATTTACTCTTTTCTGCAACATGCAGAATGGCCCAGCCCCTGCTCTTAGGAGTAAACATTTCAAAGGTGCCTAAGGGGCCCCCTATTTATATTTTTGTAAGCTACTTGGTCTCCTTTAAGTCTCAGGCTATATCCCCATTGCCAATGTTGGAGCCAGCTTGAAGTGAGGTAGTGTCTCGTGGAGATACCTGAGCTAGGCTGAAGAAATTTAGCTCCTAGAAGTAGTTTACCCACAGCAGTGTGTTTGTCAGAGCACTATACCTGCCTGCTGCCATGCCTTATTCTGGGCCAAGCCCTGTTTAAAGCTGTCTCTAGCCCACCCTTGGCGCTGTCTGTGTAGCAAAGGCTTTTGCTGCATTCCCAGCTTCTCTGCAATCCCAGCTTCTCTGCAGCTGCCCACTGAGGCTGAAGACCTAAATGTCAGAGTTGGAGTAAAGTGTGGGATTTGGGAGCTGGAGTCATATCGATGGTTTCGAAAACTTTTTGCAGGGCTGAACCCACATTCGCTATTATTTGCACTGTTAAATGCTTTCCTGTTTTTCTCAGTCCCCTTGAACTCTCACTGCAGCCCTAAATGACTATCGTGTTTTGGTTTTAATGAGAGAGCAAAGGTGCCAAAATATTGCAGTAGCTCCCTTAGGAACATCTGCAACTTCTTTAGCTAGTATTTTCTCAGCTGGCCATAACTTTATTTTATTTTTGAATGCTAATAGTAGCGAATCTGGGATCCTGAAGGAGAGCAATGGCTGCTTTCCCTTGTATCAGGATTTCGAAGTTACAAAAAGCTACTCTAGCACCTTTGAATAAATGCCCAGCAACAGAGCTAAGGGGGAGTTTGTTGTTTGAAAGACAAACTTGCTAAGCTCCAGACAGAGCTTAGACTGGCCTTCAGGCTTAGGATAAACTTCGTGTTTGGAGCCACCAGGATCAAAACTTATGGACACATCAAACGTCAGAGCTGCTGCTGCTGCTGTGGTTCATGCTGCCCGAGGGGCAGGAGGGCCATCCGGTCACTGCCTCCAGTGCAGTTTCTGACATCTTCGATGAAAGTGGGAAGAGCAAAATCTCGCACCTCTGTTGTGATACTGAGGTCTTGGAACAGGAATTAGGCCTGTGAAATAGAACTTCCACCCAACAAAAAGTCTGCAGACCGCTAATCTCTGCTGCTCTGATTCATTACCTGATAGCTATGCTTAGTTGGTGTAACGATGAAAATAAGCTGAAGGTATTTAATCATTGTATTGACCTATCAGTCCTCATAATCTTTGTGCTGTATCTCTTCACTCCCTATACTGATCTAGCAAAGGATGAAAAAAACCCCAAAAATCATGCTGGAAAGCTTCCAATTTTATGTATCTGCTAACAAATCTATTAATACCAAAGAAGTTTTAGACAGACATCTCTACTCAGTTGTTTTTTCCTGCAGTGGCATAGTCTTTGACTCTTGCTGGTGTGGGCTCCGTAACTTACCTTACACTTAAAACTGCAGCATCAGGTACCGCTTCTGAGCATGCCCCCCCACCTCACCCGTGGCAGCCGTACCCTGACCCAGGTAGCAGCTAACGGGCTGCACTCTGTTTCCCGAGGGCAAAATGTTGGCGGGGAGGCAGGTCTGCAGCCACGATTCGAACAGATACACGCATGGCACTTGCAGGCTGAGAAGCAATGAAACACGTCAGCCCACGTGTTTCATCAGCATGTCCCGTCTCATCAGTGGTGTCTTCTGCTGGTGACACGGGACGGCTGCAAAGTGGCACTCGCTGTATCTGCTCTTGGAGAAGTCCTTGATGGTCTACGTTTTGGGGGAGTTGGGGCTGCCAAGTGAAGGGTGCGGGTAGTGGAGGACAGTGTGGCATGCTGCTTCCTGAAGGCAGAAGACACAGTTTGCCAAAGATTTGCTTCCCAAATGCCGTATCTGTAGGTGGACCCATGCCAGCATGCTCAAGCACCGATTAGATCTCACAGTGAGATTTCCCACAGGTCAGGGGAAATGGCAAGGTGGACTAGGATTTGGGGTTCCTGTTGGGGCTCGCTCCCGGCACAGGGACATCGGATCTCCGGTGGGATGTTATGGTGCTCCCCTGGGGAAAGAAGGCTCAATACCCCTCTCGCCTGCACTGGGGCCACAAGCTCGTAATTCCCTCAGATGCAGCAGGGTTTCTTTCAATCTACATGTAAGTGGGAGAGGAATATGGCGTGTCATTTTTCTCACGTTCCCATGGACCTGCCCTGTCAAACTCAGCGGGAGCTTTGCCGTTAATTGCAACTCAAGCAGACACATTGCTGAGAGCGATAAAATCCAACAGAAATCTTTAAAACTCCCCAGATTACCTCCATTGCTGCAGTTAATTTTTTGTCCATGAGTTCTCTACGAAACCAGATACAACTAAAACATGCAATTCAAGAAGGCTTAGTGCCTTGACCTAAGTGCTAAGGTATTGCATGAGCTGCCTGCCAGATACCACAGCCCCCGCTGCTACAGACAGGTAATTAGGTCACCACTTGTGAACTTTTGACACGCACAGACTTATGGCCTGATAGCACGGATACCCTCAAGCAAGTAAAAGCAATTCGCCTATCATCATGAATCTAACGAGCGCTGAACTCCAAACAGTCATTTAGAATAAGATGGCTTCAGCCCTCTGTATTTTAATTCTACCTGAAGGCACAGAGCTTGTCTACGTGGGTGTCTTGCTGGAGATGCCTGAGGGAGCTGAGGGAGCTGCTGTGCTGGAGCAGTACCATACAGGGACACTTGCTTGGGTCCTGTGCAGACGCGTGTGCAGTGCCCACTTTGGGACCCTCCACAGGGGCCAGAGATGTGCTTTAGCACTTCAGCACCACAGAACGAGGTATGTGTACCTCTGTGCCGCAGCAAACCTTCAGAGGCAATGCAGGACCGTGACGGAAGAGCGTGGCTGAGGACCGAGCCTGGTGGTACTGCGGTTCCAGGTGTGTGGGAGATGGGACATGTCCTAAATATGTCTCCTGCCATCTTTCATAAGCGGAAAATTCAGGGGCTGGTCAACTCACTTCTGTCTCTCCTTGCTGTATTTGTATATTCTGCATATTTTTTCCTTGCGTTCCATCTCCAGACACTTTCCCATCGGCTCATGCTGTTATGTCACTCTCCGGTGGGTGAACTCAGTACAACCAGGAAACGCTGAAGGAAAATGAGATGCAGATGTGGTAACTGCATTAATATTCCCCTCAATGCAGTTGCTGTTCAAGAGCTCAGACTGTTACTTTGACTTTGTTCCTCTGTGGAGCACGCTTACATGAAAGTGTCAATCTTAACTGCCTTTCGGTTCAGCCCGCCTGCCCCGATGGAACAGCTTGTTCAATGCAATTGCGTCCTCCCCGGTCACCCTCCACGGGGATGACTCAGTCCGTAATGCAGCACATCTGGCGGGGACCACATGGGACACTGGAACCTAAGAGGGGCTTGGATCTGCCGTTATGTCATGTCTGAGTGGTGCTTGTTTGTGTATTTTCAGAAAACCCAGATAAAAGAATATGAAAAGAGAAGAGTAAAAAGCATTTTTCTCCATAAATTAATAGTGACCTCAAAGCTCCCATGGTGGAAAAACTGCTGTGTGATGCAATGCCAGTAAAATAGAAGCAACTGTAACTTCACAGAAAAAGCAGTGATATTTCTGATTAATTGCTGTGTTTTCTGAGGTTTCAGTAAAAATGGCTACTGATTATTTCTGAAAGTTATGATGACTGTCTTAGTGCATAACCTCTTCTTAACATCTATTTGGCAAACAGAAAAGGAAATATATCATACGATATTCTGCTTGTAGGGCCAAGTTCTGTCATCTATCTGCTTGCAAAGCCTCTGCTGACTGCCTTGGGATTTCTCCTAGCAGAATGATGGCAGGACATGATCCAGACCTAATATAAATGTAACACATGAACCAGTATATCTTCAGATGGAGAAAACGTGTGTGGAATTTCCCTATGCTATCATGTGCATACTTTATAGGCAACTGCATCCACAGTTATTGAAAAGAAGCACAGACGTCTGTGGTTAGACATCAATGACTACAGTGGGAAGGAAAAGAGGGAAACTGGAAGGCTTAAAATTTGTGCTTGGTTGCTTTAGTGAGAAATACAAGGCGAGAGAAATGAAAACAGTTAGGATAGAACTGTAAGGAAGGGAAATTGGCATTGCTGGCAGTACTGATGAAATATAATGTTCTTGCCAGAAGAGTATAAATAATGAGTTTCCTGATAGAAAATGTTGATGAGGCCAGTAGGGGGGAGAGTCTGAGGAAAATGTATGCATGTGGAAACTGAGTTTTATTTTGGCGGTGACTGAAAATAACCATGAAGCCTGGAGCTTGTAAACCTGGGAATCCTGAAATTAATAATTTTCAGAGTTAACTGTTGGAGAGTGACAGCCCCATGAAGACCATTTGCTTTTCAGGTCTTGCATATCCCTGCCTATTTTAAGTCCTCAGACTCACTGTTGGCTGTATAACGTCTTGTGAAGCGGTGATTATCCAAAATAGCAGCCTTCATTTAAACAGCAGTCGCGGAGGCTGCAAGAAGTGTTGGTGGCAACGGGATGTTTGAGTACTGGTTCTGCTTTGGGTAAGTTTTACATTGCACACGTCTCTGCGCTGCCTGACTGTTGTCTTCCTTGGGTGTGTTACCTACCACTACTATCTGTCCTGTGCTATTTTTTCTAGTCCTTTCTCCACAGGGAGGAATGTGTACCATATAGCACTATGTTTCAGTAGAGTTTCCTGCTAAAGCCAACGCCGTGGGACACACTGAAGCTCTGGATATCTCTTGTCCAAACCCCTGCTCAGAGCAAGGCTAGCTTCACAGGGAGATCAGGTTTTTCAGGGCCTTGCTCAGGCACATTCTGCATATCTCCAAGGCTGGAGATTTCACAGCTTCCCTGGGCTGTAGGCCTGCTTCATCAAGTAGGATGGTCCTTCTTTATAACTTTAAATGATTGGTGCTGCTCCAGGTTTTAGGCCTTTACAACAGAGGATGCTATTCATTGCCTTTGGGGTGGGCTTGGGCTGCTTCAATAGAACCAGATGAAGGAAGATTTTCTTGGCTTGACAGCAAAACTCAGTATCTGCCCCAAGAAACTCGATCTAAAGAGGTTTCCACAAAGGCGAGCCTTAGGCTACCTGGCAGAGAGAAAGGGCCTCCTGCGGGGAATTGCTCAGAGCACCTCTGTGAAGCTTCTCTTTTGAAATGCCCTCAAGAAGTGCTGGTCTATCTTCACTGATAACAGCAGGCGCGTAGGAAGATTAGCTTTCCCTCTGCTGCTTCTGTGCATCCTCTGTGCATGAGCCTTTCTACCGTTAAGCCTGAAAGTTGCACCCTTTTTTCTTCATCTGGACAGAAAACTAAGGGGATTTGGAAGAGCAATGGGGAGAAAGGTGTCACTGAAGGGCACTGATTCAACAGCTTAGATCTGTATACAGTAACGATAATGCTGATGTTTCACCAGCCCTTCAGCTCCTCGTCCCATGCATAGGTTGTGACTGTCCTTTGACAGACGCAGGAATTTGTTGAGATAGAGCAGTATTTGCGATCACCCACTGCCTCGGACCCGGAAATTCTTGATCTTTNATGCATAGGTTGTGACTGTCCTTCGACAGACGCAGGAATTTTTTGAGATAGAGCAGTATTTGTGATCACCCACTGCGTCGGACCCGGAAATTCTTGATCTTATATGAGATCTTGCGGCCAAAATCCCAAACCAAATCTGCTGCCTTTACACCTGGTGGCTCTTCTCTACAAATACAAATGCATTGGTGGTTAAGATCTCAAGATAGTCCATCAAATGCATCCGCACATGTCAAAGGAAAAGCAGACTGGTGATCAGTTAAAAGATCTGCTACATTGTGCGCCAGATCCCCACATAGTCAGACTTTGGTAGGTAGCAGAGAAGAAGGGTTCTAGTTGGCAAGGCTCCTAAAACCCCTTCCTCAGAGCCAGGAGCTGTAGTCTGCAGCAATCAAGCAGCAATAACAGTAGATAGGGAAAGACAAAAAAATAAGTGAATGCCCACACCAAGCATGACTCCATCACTTCTTCACCACACCATGAAGAAAAATACAAGAAGCTTCCCCAGCATTTTCCTTTCGCATGCAAGCACGATGCTCTGCTTGGGGATTGTCACATGGTGCAGCAATCCCGGTGTTGTTCTGCCCAGCTGTTGTTCCAGCTTCTGCATCCTGCGAGAGCTCCTGGCTGGGAGGACATTGCAGAGCTGTTTGCCACGTCCTCTTTCAACTTCATCCGTGCTTAGTTTTTCTGGCAGATAGGGCTGAACCTCCTAACCATTCATTGTGGCAGGAAAAAAAAATTGCATGCCATGGCAGGCCACTGCCACAGGATGCTTAGTTTTGCGTGGGACTCTGGCTTTGCTCCGTGCTGGGATTCAGTGTGATGAAAAGGTGCTGTCACTTCATTGGAAAATGTTGTGGGTCACACGAAGGTAGTGGGTTGCAGGTCACTCCTAAAAATCTGTGCATGCCCACAGGTTGCAGAGTGGCTGCTGAGCCCCTCTCACACTGCTAATGCAGCAGCGTTCCCCTCAGGGTAGTGCTTCCCTTCTGCTGCACTTGTAGCCTGGCTTCGCAAGAGAGCAAGGCTTGTGGGGTCTTGCTTCGCATGTGTGTGAAAGAAAGTCCCTGACAAACATCTTTCGACATTTGGCGGATTTCAGTCAAATTTGTCAGCAGAGTGGAGATCTCAGCAACTTTATGTTCTTACAAGTTTTGTGAAAATAAACAACCAGGTAAGGAGTAGACAAGTCCCCGCTGATATTCCTGCTGTGGGAAAGGCTAAAGCAGGAGCTTGTATCTCATTACAGCATCTGGATGGGAGACACAAAGCTCCAGGGTTTTCCCTGGCTGTGGAGCTATTTGTTTATTTCCCCACCCCGAGCCAGGGCGAAGCGCTGTGTAGTGAGAGGTGGAGCTGGATTCCCATCTGCAGTAAAGATGGCAGCGCTCTAAGTGTGGCATTAAGGGGGCTCAGCCAACAGGCGGCCTCTTTCCAGGCCCCGCTGGATCTCTTCTCTGTCCACTGTGGCGAAGGCCGGTTTGTGAAGTGTGTGCATGTCTCCCTTCTGGCTGCTGGCAAACAAGGACTTTTTTTTTCAAAACGGAGCACAAATGCTTACCCAGAGTCAACTGTCTCTGGCCTCCTGTCTGCAGAATCTCTTTTACGAAGTAAATGTTTATGCTTTCAGACTCCCTCTAGGCCTGTATAATCATTCAGCACATGGCTGCAGGATAAATCTGTTCTTGCAGTTAGCAAAGGAGTAAATGCATTCTCCAAAATCCTCAACGAAACCACGAGAATTGGAGGGACACCAAACCAAAACATTCTTCTCATTTAGGCTGTTAGAGCTGCTGGGAAACTGGATATTTTGCAAAGGAACTGGATTTTTTCCCCCCTTCAATGCTTTTTTTTTTTCCTTGAAGTCTGCAGCAATGGAATGAGTGAATTATTTCCTGGGGCAGCTGCTGTGTAACATCCAATACTTTATTCTTTGAGCTCATAAAAATAAGCACATAGAGAAGAAGAAAGTGGCGAGTTGCTCAGCGTTCCAGAGGATTGGGCGGCTCCAGAGATTTCATGTTTGTTTTCTTGGCTTGTGCTAGATACGTCCATCTTTTTTCTTTCAGCTTTTGCAGGCACCACCTGCCCCTTGTTCTTCTTCAAAAATAGATGGAGTAAATCTGAGACATGGGCCTCAAGAGAGTGCCTGGGGAAGGAGCGGAATAGAAAACAGTATGAAGAGAGAGAGGCTTGTATCTCTCTTCAAGGGATGGAGATAGATTTTAAAAAGCCTTGAATGTCTGAACAGTTGGTGAAAACTGTCAACCATCGCGCCTTACTTGTGACACATACCTCTACAGGCAATTTTCCATCCACAAGTTAAAGAAGCAGGCATTATACAAATTTGTGACCTCAGTCCCTCTTGCAGCCCCTTTCCTCTCCAAGCTGTGCAAGACATCATAGCCCTGCAGCAATGGCTAAAGTTTAGGGCAACCAACTGGCTGTGCAAAATCGCTTTGCTCATCTTACAGGATCCCTGATGCAAGCTGTCAGGGTGAAAAAAGCAGTTCCTTCCCCCTGGAAATGGAGGTCGAGCAGGCACTGGCTGAGCGTCTTTGCTGTGAGATCTGAAATATCCAGGCTCACCGAGAAGGGGAAATCTTTCTAGCTGGTCTCCAGATCAACGTTATCCTAGAGACTTTGGACACTCGTACACAGGAAGCAGCTACGTGCTGCGGCTGATTGCACCTCAGAGGAGCACTTGTAGTCCTTAATTCTCCGCTCCTTGAAATATTGGAGTGTTCTCCGCTATATGCAAAAAAAAAATCATTGCATCCTGCTTCATCGTAAAGGTAGGTGTGGCAGAACACATGCTTGGGACCTTCTTTTGGTGGTTGAGGAGGGAACAGAATATCCATGGATCTCTTCGATCTGTCTTGTGCTGGTTTAAAGGCCCTTGATGCACCCTGATATCACTGGGACCTTCTTGGGTACAGAGAAAGATGGGATGAGGCCCCATCAGTGTGTGGGACCGCAGCTGGGTGTGCATTACACTGTGATGCCTGCGGTGTATGATTTGTCACCCCCCTACTTAATCCCTGTGCTCCTATCTTCTCATCTGTGAAATGAGACATCCCTTTGCCTTTGCAGAAGGCTTTGAGCTACGTGGAGGAGCAGTGCTTTCTTCATTGGTAAGTATTTCTGTTTCTGGCTGACTTCTGCGTCTCCTGGTGTCAAATGGCATTTAGTATTTAGTATTGTCCTAGTTATCTGTGGAGGCTGGGAAGAGTGAGAAGGATGTTATTTGAGGCAAAAGCTATCCTGCCTATGGCCTTCCAAGGTCATGTCTCAGAGCACATTAAGAAAACGTACAGACAGAAACTTCCTGGCCAGTATATTTGCTTTCTTACAACAATATATGTAGACTGTTTTGAAGAAGGAAAATACGGAAATGATAAAAGTGATGAAATCAATAAATTATTATCATATTGTTACATAATCACTTCATCCCCAGAATGAAGGTTTAGACAAATATTAAATAGGAAATAAAGTTACCTGGGCAGAAACCAGTGCTGGAGTTAAATGTAACCAGATAAAAAGTACCATTATCTTTCTGAACAACGCACATATATCTCTAGCAATAGTCCAAAGTGCTGCCACTCACTGTAATGCTAGCACAATTGTTGAGGACTCTGCTTTGGCAAGCTATAGGCTTTTTTAATTAAAAAAGGGCAAATTCTTATATTACGGGAGGGGTATGCAATAAGACATACACATTTTTTAAATTAAGAAAATCCTTTCTTCTCCTCATGTGGGAGGAACTCAAAAAGACAAACATGGAAGCTTTCTGTTTCTGTGCAAAGTCCTGACAAGCCATGTAGAGGAAACGAAAATGTCCCAGTGCCTCACCACAGGGCTGCCACTGCTTTCCTGCACAACCCTGGACAAGTCCCTTAATGTCACTGTCCTTTTATCTCCTCTGCAAAAGGGATGAACTAACCTGGAGCAGATGTTGGGTAGTATGTTAAAAGCAGCATCCACAGTTGAATGCAAGGAAAGTACCATGTTACTACAAGCAGGTGACCTCTTCCAGGAGAGAAGCATTACAGGGATGGTCCTTGATGGTAATGAAGAGGATGTGAAAGAATAAAAAGGGGAGACCAAAGCCTTACCAAGAGCACTGTCAGTGAATTGGCATGGGCAGCTGTCAATGGGGGCTGGTCTGGGGATAAAGTCCACTGGTCCAGCATCTCGGTGGGCTTCCTAACTGTGTTTTTCGTCCCCCTGCACTACTGAGTCATCCTCTACAAGAGTAGTGCCTTGGCCACGGCTATTGCTCCTGGAGCACAGCACCGCTCCAGATGTGCTGGATGGTAAGACTCTCATCCTAAATCAATCTTCAAAACAGGGATAATATGCCAGAGACCTTTAGTGCATTCACTAAAAGTAATAGTTTTCAAATGCTTCCATAAAGTGGCACAGCTGGAGTTCAAAAAGGCATTTTATGGCTTTGTGTTTTGCTTCGTAAGTAAAGAGCAGAAAGGAATACGTGCTATGTATGGCTGTGTTTATAAGAGTGGAGAGATCTGGGTGTGCAGATTGAAATCCTGTGTGGAAGTGTGTGAAGCAAACCAAGTATGTCCTTGGGAATTAAAATAAAAATACCCAGTGACCTTTCCCTAATGAACTGTGTGAAAGGTTGGTAGTGATGGCCAACAGACTGCACTTGTCGTAACAGCATCTTGTATGCTGTTTCACAGCGGGATTCACAGCAAGAGCTCACTAGTCTTGATTTCTCCATCCATTTCCAGCATAGCATCCATTCTGTGCCGAGTCCTTTAACCACACCCATCCTCGCAGCTACAAATTGCTTTCTGTGATATTCCTGTGGTGCTCACGGTATCCCCAGACCCATTTTCTTTCAGTGTGCAGTGTATCCCATCTGATTTCCTCTCCTGTCCCTGCATTTCACATGGCTAACCTGAGATTTACAGTCCCACAGCCATGTACAGAGGCGCACATGCCATCACGAGCCTTGCGTGCGTGCAGCAGCTCACTCTGCACTGCCAGAGGGGCTAGGGGCTGGAGCCTTAGGAAATGTCCTAACTCACAACAGTAAGCAAATGCTGCAAAGCCTCTTCTCATGCATCTGATATAGGTTAGAGATGAGCATTTGACCTGCTTCTACGTATCAGGCAAATCACCTCCAGTATTTCAGGCCAGGGTAAGTGAAGGAAATCCATGCAGTCCTTATGAGGCTAATACACTGGTACAGCATCATTGATAACAGACTTTTTACCTAAACGGCCAATGTGTACTCGATTTGCATTCCTGGTAATACTTTTTTCTCTCTCCTCTTCTCTCCACAGCAGTAGTGTTTCATAACTATGAGAACAGTAATAACTATGGGGCCTCTGCCTTTAAATAAAGTGCTTTCTGCAGTGGGGACATGCTCTCTGGATCCACAAAGTGCGTGCACACCACACCAAAAAGCAAAACAAACACTCATCAGAGCTTCCTGCAGAAATCTGGGGACTTGGGTTCTCTTTTTTTTTTAGTGTGTATGTGTTTCTTTTTAAAGACTGATGAGGCTTAGTACGGAGGAAAATGGCCAGCGTGAGGGGTTCTTGCTCTTTGCTCAGTGTGCCCACAGGAGGGTGTGAGAAGAGGAAGGAAGAGCCGTCAGGCGTGAGCGCTGAGTGTGAGCTGAGCGTGAACTCGACCTGCGCCGTTGGAGGTGGATCATATGCTTGTGGTGGGAGGAGAGCGGGATGGCCGTGCCTGCGATGCAAGTGACAGCAGCAGCTCTGCTGGCAGCAGTGACAATCAGCTGGCTTTAAGCAAGCTGAGCAAAGCAGTGTGTAGGAAGAACGGCATCTCTTTTGCTACGTTGTGTTTCTGAATGCTTATTAAATATATGTGCACTGGTGGTGCCTAAAAATCCCCAATTCTGGGGGCAGTTTCATCTTCTGTCAGGCTCTGTGAGGTGAGCCAGAGGCACCGTGCTGCCCCGTGCAGGCTGTACACTCACCCTTGGGCTGTGGCACTTTCCCAGCTGCCCCTGACACCCAAATCCAGAGTGTCTTGTCCCTCCTGGCGCCCTGTGGCTGGTGAGGAAGGAGCCCATGCCCAGAGAGCCACGCTGGCGCTGGCTGCTGCTGGCCTTCTCGGATGCCCGAGGGTGCCTGCCTCTCTGCTGGTGGGACCGCAGTATGCTGTGGCAAACACGAGAAGATATCTAATAAGGCAGAGCTTATTTGAGAGTCAAAGCGAATCCATACAGAAAATGTAGCTTGCCCTAAGTTATCTGAATCCCAGCCTTTGATGTGGGAGTCTCCCTGGCGCCCTCGGAAGAGTCTCGGGCCTAGGGTTTTCAGCCTGGTGTCCACAGCTCGGTCCCTGGTGCCACCGAGACCCACCTCCTTTGTGGCTGTGCATCCCCCCTGCTGTCCTCTTGAAGCTCCCGCCATGAGCTAGCTGTGTTTAGCCAACGTGACCCAGTTGCTCCTGCTCACCCAAATCACAGGATCAATGTTTGAGCAAGGGCTGTGTCTAGACAGTCAATTCCTCTCTGCTCTCCTGTCTCTTAAACTTCAGTGCAAATGTCTTCTTCGACTTTATATGTTTAATTATTTGTCTTCCCTATAAATAACGGATTTCTTTGTTGCTGGTTGGTGCTGATTCATTAATACATTGTTACCTCCTTGAGTTTCAAGCACCCTTTGCATCTTTCCAATCTACTCTTGTACCAAAGTCTTGTTCCTTTGCATACTTCCTAGCTCTTCTCTCAGTTGATATTTCCAGGTTTTCCATAAACTCATTCACTTTACCGTTAGTTCCTCCGCTGACAGTATCTGTGCTATCACATCATCCCAGCTTAGCTTTTGTTGATGATGAATGATTTGCAGAGTTTCCTCCTGCGCATGTATTCAGACTCCGAGAATCTCCTCTTCACGTTGATCACCTTCATATGAAAACCAGGAATCTCAGTTTTGCCAGTTAACGGAGAAGGAAAAACACTGCAGAGAGTTGCAAAGTGAGACCAAACCTTGGGGATGTACACTTCACATAATGCACAGTACTTTCCCAAGGCATTTAGTAGCAAAGCCCCACAGAGGGCAAAGCCAAAATGAATCTGATGAGCATATGGAGGGTAAACTCCCAGAAGGGTTGCAATAACACCGGTTCTACTTTCCAGGTGATAGCTGGTGGTCATGGTTCTTCAATTTTCCCCTTTGAAAACCAACCCGAGTCAGGTTAGCACTGCGAGTCTCGGGTAACGCCTTGCAGCACAGGTGTGCTTCTGGGGGCAGGAGAAGCACCGCATCAAACTTGGCACAGCAGAACTCCAGCTTTTGTTGAGGTCCCCTTGGGCGCTCCTCTAATTGAGACACTTAGTATGGGTAATTAGTAAGGGCGTCGATTGTCCGTTTTTGAGATCTTGACTTTCTCACACTGCAAATTAGCTGGTAGGAAAGGCCCAGGAACTGTCAGTACCTCTCTGCAGACAGCGTGCTGCACTTAAGGAAACAGTCTTTGAGAAGTGCCGTAAATTTACTGTAATCTGCCTGGAGGCACTATAGCAAAGTCAGCACATTGTGAAAACGACAGCAACCCTTTTCTCAGGCAGGACAGGAATTCACAGTGTGCTTGTTGAGAGGAACTACAAACCTGGCAAGGGCTATACTTCTCAGATGGGATCAAAAGAGCATGGGAAGGGCTGCCCAGAAACAGAGAGGGCAAGCGGGGCACCACGTTCTCAGACCCCTGCTTTAGAAGCTTAGAAAGAGCCCCAAATCTGTAATGTTGACAATGCACCGCACTAGTGTGGGGAAAGAGGTCCTAGCCCCACATTTGCTTTGAGCTCCCTGCTCCACCTCTCTCCCTGCGTCTGGAAGAGCTAGGTGATGCCCTGGGGGTTGGCAAGGAAGGCACCCGGGTGCTGAGGCTGCCTTTCCACGGTGAAGCACCCAAGCGTGGTGCGTGCCTAGAGCCACAGCCTGTGTGCCCAGTGGGTATCACTCCAGACAGCACAGGCTCCCCATCCTCTCTGTCCCAGCAATGGGTAAACCACCCTGTCTGCCCTGGGGGCACAGGGGCAGCACCGCGGCACTGGGTAAAGAAGCCAGAATTGGGTTAAGGTGGTTGAGACAGAGATCTCACTCGTCCCTGCGTGCCACGTAGCTGTTTACCACAGTGTATGTGATGCACCCCAATGCCCGTAGCGGTTCACACCTGCTCACATCCTCCTCGCACTGCAGAAACCAGGAAATTGGCTCTTTGTGGCTGTTTGCTGTGGTGCTGGGGCGTTTCTCCCATTGATGGAGCATTGCAAAACCACACGGCACTCTGCTGTTCCCCTAGGAGTCAAAAGAAGCTGATTTTTTTCTTGGCTTCACTGGGAGCAGCAGGAGACCAATGCACAAAGCATCAGGGATGCCTACCCTTCCACGCCAATGAGTTCAGACAGATCTTGAGCTGCTCCTCCTGGTGGGTTTTCCATTGGTAGGCAGCCCTCCCAGCTTCACCCCACATGCAACCGCATCCTGCACAGAGCCTGTCTCTGCTGTTGGCAGCTGCCTGTCCCAACAGCTCACACCTTGACTGGGGAACGGGGCATGCTGAACGAGCTACTCAAGTCCACTGCGTCCTTAACTGTAATTGCTAGGACAAACACGATATTCAAACATTTAATCTAATTTAAAATCTGATATATATTTTTATCGTCTTCTTTAAATACCCGCTGCATGCATCCTAAAATCCACCCTCCTGCAAGCCCTGCCTACCTTTTTAATATCAGTAGTAAGATTTCTGCAGTGTCTCCCTCCTTTTGCATCCCCTGTGATTCTGTGCAGTGAGAGAAAGACAAGGCAGAGGTGCAGTGGGGACGCAGCGCCTGTTCTGCCCTGCCAGGGAGCTTGGAGGCACCTGAGGCCATGCCCTGGCACAGGTCTGCCCTGCTGCGGGTTACGCTGGCTGGACCTCCTTGTACCTCAGGTAGATGTGCTATGGCAGCAGGGAGAGCCGGGGTTGATTGCCAGGGGCAACTGCTAGTCAGATGTATCCCCATGAAGACACGGGACTTCCTCCCTCCTGGGCCTTGCTGCTTACTTGTGCTCTCCAAGGCTGTTGCTGTCTCCCGCAATGTGTGCAGCCCCCATCTGGTAAACTGTCCAGCTGGGAAATCCCCAAACTAACAACCGTGGAAGTGACGAATACTTGGAACTGGTTTCCGCTCACCGGATCCACATCCCTGCTCAGGCTAGGCTGCTGGTGGCCAGCTGCTGGCTGGTTCCCACCATCTCCAGGGGTGGTGGGAACAGATTGTTTATTCCTACTTCTCCTCATGCTCAGAGGTCGGTGGGCTGATCCGGGGTGAGCATGCAACACTCTTGGTTCAACGTGAGCTGTGTGAGGGTGGGACTGTGCATGTAGCCTGCTGCTAGATGAATGGCCTGGTATCTTTGGAAATAGTCTTAATGCGGTGTCTGCAGCTGGCTGGCGGGTCTGGAATGCTGATGTTTGCATTGTTTACAGGATGCTTCAGCTGCAGATTTCAATTTCCCCAGATTTAGGGTATTTTGGATCTGTGGCTTTGGTTTGGCCTCTTGTTCAGAGGCGGGGACCAGTTGTTTTGAGTGGAGATATGAATTCACATGATAAATCTGCTTCCCACAGTATTGGGCAGTAGCTGGATTCATCCAGTGTGTTTGTGTACAAAACGTCTAGATTTCAAAAGCAGTTTGTTCCATGAGCTATGGAATTTTAAAAGACCTATTTGTTAAAAATGTGTGNACCAGTTGTTTTGAGTGGAGATATGAATTCACATGATAAATCTGCTTCCCACAGTATTGGGCAGTAGCTGGATTCATCCAGTGTGTTTGTGTACAAAACGTCTAGATTTCAAAAGCAGTTTGTTCCATGAGCTATGGAATTTTAAAAGACCTATTTCTTAAAAATGTGTGTCCTTTGTCTTTTGCAACCCTACTGAAATAATCCCAGTCCCTCCACTACATCCCCTATGGCTTCCTCCACCACTTTGTATCTTCAGCTCCTTTAGAAGTCCCCACCTCCCACTAACTTTCAGTTGCCTTCCATTTTATTACTGCTGTAACCACAGATCTTTTTCATGCTCCCATCTCCTCAATCCCAATATCCCCTGGCACCTCCCATGACTTGTTCCCTTGAGAAATCTGTCTGAAAAGTAAAATCAAGGCTACGCACTTTAATTGAATAAAAATAGTACTTTTACAATTTCTGCAAATGCAGCAGAGTGGATTTTACTGGAAACTGAGAATATATCAGAAGTCTTTGCAAGATCAAGCACCGCCCAGAGCCAGTGCTGTAGCTCTGCTACGTCCAGACCTCAGGCTGCAGTGTCAGGCTACCATCAAGCTCACCTAAACCCATGCTACCATCACCAGAGGGTGTTCCTGCCTTTTCCCTCGTTCACGTGCCCCAGAGCACTGTGTAAACAGTCCTGCAGACATGCCACATGTTGGAGCAGCTTGCTAGTCCAGACAGAAACGAATGAATTTTTGTGGGGCAGGGCTTGGTCTCCAGAGCAGCTGCAATTCACCCCACAGCTTCATGAGCCCTCGGTGTGACACCAGGCAGGTGGCAGGAAAGTATGAGCAGAGATGAGATGCAGGATAGGACCATAGCTTTCAGCAGTGATGCAGTCATAGGTGAGTGTTGGGCTGACCATGATGCTGTGTCCCAACATATCCTTCATCCCAGCAAACGTGGGAAAGACAAGGGCTGGCTGCAGTAGGCTAACATGGGCTTCATGCCTGGGGGGAGGAGGAGGAGTTGGGGAGGCCCATCCCTTTTGGGGCCGGTGCAGGGGTGATATTCAGGCAGCATAGACTCCCTCCTCAGAGCCGGGGAGGCCACCGCACTGTAAATAAGCTACTGCGTTCTATCAGACCCATGCAGTGCCAGGAGACATCAGCCCTTCTCTGTTAATACTTGCTGTTTGTTCCAGAGCAGATTTCATCAGTGCCACTGGATGCCTCTTTCCTCTTTCCAACAGAAGACACCCAAATTAGCCCCCACCCCCACAGCTTTCATTAAGCAATGCTATCATATTAAAAGAAAACAAACTAGGGGGGAGAAAAAACCCCCAGTTCTGACAGTTTGCATCAAGATACGAGGGCAGATTTCCAGACAGTTGTGTGCACAGGGGCTGCCGAGTGATTTGGTGTGCAAGCCAGTGCAGTCAAAGTGGGAGGCAACAGTGTCAAAACTATTGATGATGGGAGCTGTGCTCACACGAGGGAGCAAACCCTTCCTGGTGCCAGTCCAGGTGCCTCAGAAATGTTCTCAGCCTGTATCTTTTTCCCTCAACTTTGGACCAACTTGTTTTTTCCTTTCTGCTTCTACAAACCGCGGCAGGCTCATCCAAAAACCTGTCATCTGTTTTAACAAAAGGGTGAAATAAACATCCAGCATCATCCTCGGCATCCTGCCACCAAGAAACTGCTGCAAGATATGACAAGACAAATACCGCCTTTAAACGAGATACGGAGAGGAAACGAATGACGCCCACTTGGAAGAAGTCGGGTTGGGGCCCCGCAGAGCTGATGTGCCGGTGGCAGGATGGGGCGCCAGCACAGCAGTGGGCAGGAGAGGCCTGGGGGGTCACCTCCCCTGCACTGCCCTGGCAGCTCTCCTCGGGAAACAGCACGTGCTCCTTGCGACCCAAAGGGTCTGGTGGCACAGTCTTGGCCATCCCTATCAAACCAGGAAGAATTTCTGTTGGCCTGGGCAGATAGCACCAGCGGAGCTCTCCCACATGGTGTGCAGACAGCATCAGGGCAGCCGCACTTTGTTTTGTTAAATTGCCTATAAAAAGGGCAATGCCCAAGGCAAACTGCTTGTGTTTGTTTTTTTTTTTAAAGGTAATGCTAGTGGATCTAGACCGGGGCATGAAGAAAAGGCTAACTTTAAGCTTGCTAAAGAAAACTGGTAAGAGAAAGAGGGCCTGGGGGGAAATAAATGCTCTAGAAGGGATGAGAAGAAAGCACGGCATGCAAAGCTGTTGGTCTGGAGGCATTTAAGCCTCCTCCGTGCTCTGCAGGCGCCCCGTGCCCGGCTGCTTGGCCTGCAGAAATTTGGTGCAGAGGTATATCCAGGCATTGGCAGCGGGTGATGTGGCTCCCCGGGATATGGTTTAGGGGGTGGTCTGACAGCTGAGGTCTCTGCCACGTTACTCCTCTTGGGTCTGCTCTGTGCTGTGCCGCTGCACTTGCAACGAGCGGCTCCTTCTAGGCCAACAGCACAGCATGTGAAATGCACTAAAATGTTGCCATTTAAAGGTGATCTATGGTTTGTCCTTAGAGCTCTTTGCTGTTAGAGCTTCTCACTGCCAGGCACCCACCATAAAACACAAAAATGTAACGCGCTCTTCTTGGAGAGACTTATTTCGACTCAGTGCCTCTAATCTCAAAAGCACATCAGAGAAATGTACAAAGGATGTAGTCTTTGCCCCAGAGATATGATCTAAGCATAGATTAAAAAGATGACATAACAGGAGACCAGAGGGAAAGGCACTGAGATGTTATATTGATGGGTACTGCAGCCTTTGCTAAGTGTATGAAGACTAGTGATGGTGATTCTGTGTGTAAGTGTCTATGCGTGCAGGGACACATGTGCATATGTGTATATACTACCATTACTTTAGCTCTAGTCGATAAAAATTCATCCCATAAATAATTTGAAGTGAAAAAGTCCTTAGTGATGCTTGATGGTCAAAGGCAATAAAGAGGAAAAGAGGATGGAAGAGTAAGAGTTTTCTACGGCCACCTGTTTCCCCACTGAGCCCTCCAAATGCCGCTGAGCTGTGTATATTAAAACGGCAGCTCACGCATACTCTTACGCCCCTTCCCTGACCTTGAGTCCCTGTCTCTACTGGTTCATTAGAGGGCATCAGCTACATGGATGGTAAAAATGCTGCCTGGGACATGTAAATCTTTGGCTTTCACAGTACCTGTGTTAGGCTTTTGGCAAACCTTGGGTAGCTCTTATAACCATGACTCACTACAAAAATATTCTTGTTGTCTGGAGAACGGGGATAATCCTTAGTTATCTTTCTGCCAGGAGTTCTGATAATTAATTATTTAATCTTAAAGAGCACTTAGATATTTGTATACCTCTTGATAGAATCACATACCCCCTTAGCTGTCAAACCACAATAGCACCTTTTCAGCCCCACTAGCGATGCAGCAAAAGATAGTAAAACATCCCTACTGCCTGAACACACTGAGTGACTGGCTCTACCTCTATCAAAGTAAACCACAACAAGTTTCAGTACTTGAATGAAATAAAGCCTGAAAGGAGATATGAAAAAGAGACAGTGAGGAGATTAATGCTAGGCTTGATGGAAGACTTCCTGGCTGGCTGCTCCTGCCCAGAAAGTCCCTTTGAAAAGAGAATTAGTGGGTTTTATGCACACGTTGGCAGCACTGCTTCACCCGGTGCCGTCCATTTTCTGTCGTGCTCTTTTCCCCTCCCACAGATTTGAATGCTTCGTGTTCATGGTTATGTAGCCTGGGTAGCTCTTTTGTGGCTGTGTGGATGGGCTCATCTTCAGTCTGCTGCAGAGGTAGAGCAAGGTGGGGGAAGCGGACAATACTAAAATGTCACTGCCTGTCTGGAAGGGTGTATAACCATGGGAAGTCTTACAGCCTGGGTGTGAATCTGCAGTGCTGTCTCCATCCAGCTCAGTGGCATGAAGGGACATCCCTGCTGGCACTGCTGCCATGCACGCTCAGGCAGCCCATGTCAGGTGGGAGGTCAGGCTGGGTGCTGAAGCAGCCAACGTGAGTCACTTGCTCAATGATCTCTAGTGCCTGTTGGCAAACAGTGATGATGCAACACTCGCCCCTGGATGTTAGCGATGACGGCACAGTGCCACCGCAGGAGACCTCCACTGTGTGCCGCCACATGGTACTTAGAGCAAGGCAGGCTGTTTTCTCTCTTAGAACAGGCATAACATCGCAAATCAGTATTTTGAAGTAAATTTGGATTTCAGTGCAAGTCAGACCTTGTGAACTTCAGCAGACCTGAGTTTGATTTAATATATTAAATTCACGGATGGATCTGTTCTGGCGCTTACAATGGTTTCTGTTCCCTGTTTACTCTTTGGATGGATTGGATAAACTGAGATCATCCTGATTTTACCGCCGTAAAGAGGCACAAAATCTGAAGCTTTTCATCCAGACCATTCAGAACAGACTGATGTCTTCAGACATACTGAAACCCAGCTTTAACCTGTTTCTGGTTTTGCAGAATTACAGGCTAACTGAGCTTGCATAAACCCAATACCCAAACTCTTCATCTCATCTTGGTTTCCATTACCTATCTTAAAAGTGGGATTTTTTAAAAAGTCATATTAAAGTACGGCTTCAATTACATCCTGTTAATAACTAATCATTTAATTATGACTTAGTGCAAGATCCCTCCCCACCAAGGATTGGCATTTAAAGGATTATGCCTGCAGGGGTGAGGACAGTTTGGTTTCAGAGCTGTATCTCCTTGGTGTGACTGTTCCTGATGGATTGTGAACAAAATTGTATTGTGAAATACATGTCCTTATTGGAATTGCTGTTAAATTCATAATTGCTCTGTAATTACTAAAGAGAGAGTATCTTACACTTCTGACAGCCAGGTGCATGTATTGCTTAATCTGTCTCCATTATTGACTTGGCTCAGTTCCTGCGGGTGCATTCCTATTCTCTTTCAATTGTGCAATACCAAAACTGACTAAACGGCGTGTCTGCTGTTTTGTTCCTGCTTCGGAGCTAACAACAGGAGCAAACAGAGGTGAACTTTGGAGAAGCTGAAGAGGCTGGTTGGCCCCGAGCTGCGAGCAGGGCACGCCACTCCTGCCGTGAGCTCCTTCCCTGGCGGGAGGCCGTGCTGCCTGCGCCGTGGCAGAGTCCACGCAGGGCAGTGGGGAACAGAGATGGCCTCAGATTGATCACTGCTCCTGCCCTGCAAGCACGAACCAATGCTGCAGAGTCTTGACAGGCAGCATTGCCACGAGCTGAGAAGGCTGCCAGGAGCTGAGAAGGCTACCAGGAGAGAGGTCAAGGGTCTGTCTTCTGGACATCTTCAGGCTGGCATTTAGGTTAAAAAAAGTTTCATCTCAAACTGTGATTAGGAGTGGGACAGCAATGAGATAAACCGTGAGTTGTCAGCAGCTTCATAAGTGATTCCGGCCCTGGGGGAAGTGCCATTCACCTGTTTTGCTGTATACTGGGTCAGAGCTTATGCTAAAATATTGCGAATTGTCAGCTTTGTCTGTGGCTTTGGGAATATTACAGTGGGCCTCGCTGCATGCACTGGCATTCTAATAGGGCTTTACGAAAGGGTTTTTTTTGTTGTAATCCAACAACAGATAAGCCTGGGGAGAAAGAGAAGGAGAATCCAGTGCCTCTCCCAAGAGAGGCAGCAATGAAGATGCATGCATTAAGCATCCTCCTCTCTCTTTGGTACACCCAGCATAGCAGGGCCTTTGAGGATCTATCTCATCAAGCACAGTGCTAGCTGAATGTGTGTCCTGCCTCACAAAAGCTTTTCTTAATAATGTTTTCACTTACATGTAGAGAAAAGTTCTTGTCCCTTCCTGTATCTTGTTTTCAAAAGGAATAAATATCTCTGGAATACATGACCAAGCAACAACAATCTCATGGGGATATTGTCAATTTTTATTGACTTCCCAGTAGAGCAGAAATCAGTGAAACATGTTACTACAGATTTAACTTGCTAGTTACACATGTGACAGCCGTGCAAAGCTCCAACCAGGAAAGAATTTCTCCCAGGACCGATGTTACCCCTCCAAGGCCACCAGCGGTGTTCGGTTCCCAGGCAGCAGGAGCCCACGGCGGGCTGCAAAGCACGCCCGTCTGTCTGCAGGTGTCCTCTCTCTCTTCTAACCAGCGCACGTGCCTGCAGGACCCAGAGGGTGCTTTTATGAGCATCCAGCTTGGAGCGGCTGCCGTTCGGGGGCTGCGTGTGCCCAGCGCCTTTGTTCCTTGCAGCCCAGGCTGCCTGTGGCCTATATTCTGGGATCGTTACTGGAAACTCTTGCATCTCAGGCTGACAAACTGGCTTCACGCTCTCCTCCACCAGGGAGATGGAGTCCCCCGTGGTCTGTGGAGACAAAATCGCCTCTTTTTGAAGACGTTTCAGTGTCATCATTCTCTTCAGTCACTGTTTCAAGGTCAGCATGCTCCCTTGTCTTCAGTGGACTGAAAGTGTACAAAGCATCTGGCTTCCCCTGCCTTTTTCCTCAACTGTCTGCTTATCCACGTAGAGTAGAGGAGACCCGTTCCGTCTCTCCAAGAGCGAAGAGTGTACTTTGTATTATAATAGGTGAACTGTTCAGTTGCTGCAGCTCCCCTTTTCCCATTTGCTCCCATGTTAGTACCTACTTTCCTCTGAGAAACTTTTTAGACACGAGAGACACAGCAAAATACCGTCGTGTTTCAGGAGGTGCTGCAAAAGAAGGGGGAATTTTTAATTTCAGAAACCAGTTGTGTCTTCAAGGCCTCGCAGTCGGTGCAGTTCTAGGAAACACTTTGAACTGGAGAAGGATATGAGATTTTTTTTGAGTGACTCATACTTTTTATAGATTACCACTTTTGCAGCCTCAGAGGCTGATAAGTCTGTCCGCAGAGCAGGCGCAGCAAGCGCCCTGTGGAGGCTTTACTGTGCACGCAGGTAGCTTGCTTCAGCATTGCTGCAGGGAGACATGGCCACGTGGATGCCCTTGACTTCTCACCCCTGATGCTGTGCTAGCTGTAGGGGCTCCCAGGGCCTTAGTCTGGACGTCCCTGTATATGGGCACAGGGCAGACGGAGAGGACAGTTGCATGCATCTTGACGTAAAATTGCAGTCTTAGTGGGAGCAGGGAAGAGAAAGCTGATGTGGGGAGGCTGTAGGCTGTAGGAGAGACCTGCGCAGAAGCAACTGCGTGCTGTGGCATGGGAAAATGAATTTCACATGCCCACAGGTACATCACGATGGGGACCTGAGTGTGGCTGGGGGGCACTGAGCTCTGCCTCTCAGCACACCAGTGTCTGACGGGATGCTTAAATAGGCTTTAGGTACAGCCCCCTTTGTGCACAGTGTGTTGTTATTGCTGCTGAAACTTCCCTTCCAGCAAATTTATGGCTTCTCATAAGACTTTTGCCAGTAAATGGAAGTGGAAGGGGTGGGAAGTTGAGAGGAGACATAAATGCAGCATGACTCTGCTTTATTAGATACAGTTACTTGGCAGTTATTGGTTCAGCTTGGGGTTAATGCCTGAATCTAAGTGTAATTGCAGTAATTTACAACACACTAGTTTTTGGAGTTGCGACACTCTTTCTTCTTTTCCTTTGGTTGTGACAAACTCCTAAATATTCTCCTTTCAAATACCATGTCTAGGTGCTTTCTAAACATATGCAGAGCAAGCGTGAGGCCTCGTTCTTCTCCAGGAAAGTGGCTTGGAATTTTGGTTCTGTTATCAGACAGATGAGAGTCCGCTCCTCTATGCCTGCTCCTATTCTCAGTTTCCACACGAGCATGTTTTCTCCCACTTGGTCCCCACTGGAAATGATTTTCACTTAGGAGCATTTTTTTATAGGGTCCTGACAAAATCTGATCCCACAGCCGGGCTAAGTGGTGGCACGAGGCCTCCCTCTGCCTGGGTGCTGCGCCCCACGCCATGTGGCTCTGTGGGGCATCGCTGGCTCAGCATTACTGGGTGGTGACGCACCTCCTGGTATCGGGATGCACCTTGACCTTAGAAAACATGAAAGGCCTCATCCCGCAGACCTTTGCAAGCCACTCTTTCTTTATAACTTTCTTTATAATGTTTGGAGGCAGGGGTTTGTGTGGAGGTGGGAGGATGGCACCCATTTGCTGCTGCGTCTCAGTTACCTTGAGGCAAGTTAGCCAGGTTGTAGATTAACTGTGCACTAAAGCCCAGCAATTTCAGAGCCATTATAGATATGCCATTATGCATATCCTTAAGTTTATGACTTCATTCTTTCTTAACCCCGTTTCTCAAAGGCAAATACACTGAGCATGCTGTGTTCTCGCAGCCTGGGCTGACGCAGGCTTTGTGTGACCTGCCTTTCTCCTGAACAGGACATGCCCTCCTGCCCGCCCTGTCCGCTGTCATCTACCCCGGGTCTCGGGAGGATGCCTGGGACTGAGAGACCTCGGGGAGATGCCTATATCGGTGTTGCTGGCAGGGGCTGTGGTAGCAGAGGGCCTTGCCTGTGCCGCCTGCAAACACCGCATGCTTCATTGCTCCCCGAAAGCTCGGCTGGGATCTGCCCGCACTGCTGGAGCCATGCAAACACCTGCCAGTGGTTGCTGGAGCTCAGCTTTGCTGGGGCTCACCACAACCATAAAAGGGCTTGGTGTCAGGAAGGAGAGCGCAAGAGCAGTGCTCACAACTGCTGAGCACTGATTGCAGAGGAAGAGTGGAGTAAACACCCCCCCCGGGCAGAGAGAGAGCAGGGTGGAGGCTGGATCCTGTTGCTTAGCGGCGACTGATGCTCCCTGCAGAAATGACAAGCAGAGCGTGGTGCAGCGATCAGCAGGCATGCCGTGGAGTTGTTTGGTTTCCCCTTTGTCTGTGAGTTGGCAACCCATGTGCATGCGATACAGGTCAGGCCGATAAGGGGAACAGCCACCTCTTCTCCCTGCTCTCTTGCTGGCATGCCAGCCATCACGAGGGCAGGCTTCCTGCCGGCTGTCAGGAGCAGGGGCAGACCCCAGCCTTGTCAGGGGGCCCGGGGTGCGCTGGTGCGTGGGGTTGTTGCCTCTTGGCTGTCGNCTAACCTGCTTTAGCAGGGGGGCTGGACTAGATGATCTCTAGAGGTCCCTTCCAACCCTTACCACTCTGTGATTCTGTGTATCAGCAGGACTGCAGTGCTCAGGAAAAGCAGTTTTGGCACAAGCTGAGGCTAGAAGGCACTGGTGAGCCCTGGGCAGGGGAACCACACCGGCTGTGCTTGGCGCCAAGCTCAAACCACTGCTGCTGATGGAGAGGTGGCTGGGGCAAGGCGAGGGGGGCTTCAGAGGAGCATAGCTCCTTGGGAAATCCTCCTTCCTTCTCCCTGGAGCTGTGCACGGCAGCGGGTGCGGGCTAGCAGGTGTTCCACTGATGGTAGCTTCTTCCACGGTCTTAAACTGCCAAGTTCAGCCCTTCTTTCTCCCCTCTCCCCTTTGCAGAATCCACTCCCTAACATTTAGAGATTTTTGGGAGGTGCAGAGTTAACAAGGTGGATTTTGAAATACCAAGTGTGATCTGGGCTTGAAAAAAGCAGGTAATACAGGACTGAACACCGAGTGCAGCCTTCCTGTGGTACATCCTCACCTGCATCGGGGCACCCCGCTGTCAGAAGGAAACACTCCCGCCCAAAGCATACACTGACACCCTCTCCCTTTGCAAGCAGAATTAATCATACTTATGTGCCATATTCCATGTTAATTTTTATTGCACAGTCCAAGATTAATGGTTAATGCAGTACGTCTCCTCACCTCCACTCCCGTTACAATGGAGTGCTTTGAATAACTATTAACTTCGCGGTTAACTGAAAGAAAATTGTTAATCATCTACAAGCTTATGTTGCATAAAAATCATTCTCTGTAACCTTCTCCTGACTGTGGGAGAGCCCTTTCCTCAATGCTGACCTTCAACAACACCTGGTACCTGCAGCCTGCAAACCACAGAAGATCGTGAGCTTATCTCCTGGCCAAGGTCATAAACTATGTATGTGAACCAGTGGAGCACAAGTTATGTTTCTTGGTGTCGATGTTGATCCAACATCCAGTTCTCCTGCTGCTATACGGTTCTCCGAGTCCTCAGAAAGCACCTAATGAGTAGTTTTGTCTTTTTAATTCAGCAAGTTAAGGCTAATCTGTGGAGCTCTGGGTGTTGCAGGGACACGCACTGTGGCAGTACAGCCTGTCCTTCTCTCCGCACAAGACGTGCGCAGCC
>VZSC01017598.1:0-22391 GCA_013398225.1 Steatornis caripensis | reverse complement strand
CTGCTGGAGCCATGCAAACACCTGCCAGTGGTTGCTGGAGCTCAGCTTTGCTGGGGCTCACCACAACCATAAAAGGGCTTGGTGTCAGGAAGGAGAGCGCAAGAGCAGTGCTCACAACTGCTGAGCACTGATTGCAGAGGAAGAGTGGAGTAAACACCCCCCCCGGGCAGAGAGAGAGCAGGGTGGAGGCTGGATCCTGTTGCTTAGCGGCGACTGATGCTCCCTGCAGAAATGACAAGCAGAGCGTGGTGCAGCGATCAGCAGGCATGCCGTGGAGTTGTTTGGTTTCCCCTTTGTCTGTGAGTTGGCAACCCATGTGCATGCGATACAGGTCAGGCCGATAAGGGGAACAGCCACCTCTTCTCCCTGCTCTCTTGCTGGCATGCCAGCCATCACGAGGGCAGGCTTCCTGCCGGCTGTCAGGAGCAGGGGCAGACCCCAGCCTTGTCAGGGGGCCCGGGGTGCGCTGGTGCGTGGGGTTGTTGCCTCTTGGCTGTCGGGGGAACCAGCACACATCAGCTTGCAGAGCTGCTTCCAGTGTTTTCTCATCAGCTGGCTGATTTCTCTCTTAACGACCGCACTATATTGGCATGGCTGTCAAATGAATGCAGAAAGCATCGGGAAATGCCTGTTGACTTACAGACAGCTGGAGATTTAGCGTGGTTCACAGAAATACCCATCGCTGAGAAAGTATTCATAAAAACAACCAGCCACTTGCACTAGCTTAGCACTTCCATGTCTGGCTAGGACAAGGAAGTGCCGGCTCCTCAGGAAAACAACTGGACGGGCTCACTCAGGTGTATCTGAACCGTAGGAGGAATTTGGCTTCAAACCGGTTCTGATTCAACCAGAGGAACCCATTCCTTCAGCTCTCATGCTGGCTGGGAGCAGCCCTGGCAAAACAGCAGCCAAGGGACTTTTGGCACTTTGGGGTAGTAGGAAGGAGAAAAAGGGAAAGATAAACCCAGACCTGGATTTTGCAACCCTTTTCAAAACCCCTAGCAAAACCCAGAGCCAAACATCACTGAGCTGGGGGATACTCTGAGTATGAAGTTGGCCTCTCAGGCCTGCCTCCCATGCTTTTCTTTTTCTCCAAAAGTTTGTCACTGAGCTTGCAAGTAGAAAATAAACTCGATGGCATTGACGCCAGCAAGTCTCTGTGCATGTGGCAATGGCCCCGTGTTTTCAGTGGANACCAAGTGTGATCTGGGCTTGAAAAAAGCAGGTAATACAGGACTGAACACCGAGTGCAGCCTTCCTGTGGTACATCCTCACCTGCATCGGGGCACCCCGCTGTCAGAAGGAAACACTCCCGCCCAAAGCATACACTGACACCCTCTCCCTTTGCAAGCAGAATTAATCATACTTATGTGCCATATTCCATGTTAATTTTTATTGCACAGTCCAAGATTAATGGTTAATGCAGTACGTCTCCTCACCTCCACTCCCGTTACAATGGAGTGCTTTGAATAACTATTAACTTCGCGGTTAACTGAAAGAAAATTGTTAATCATCTACAAGCTTATGTTGCATAAAAATCATTCTCTGTAACCTTCTCCTGACTGTGGGAGAGCCCTTTCCTCAATGCTGACCTTCAACAACACCTGGTACCTGCAGCCTGCAAACCACAGAAGATCGTGAGCTTATCTCCTGGCCAAGGTCATAAACTATGTATGTGAACCAGTGGAGCACAAGTTATGTTTCTTGGTGTCGATGTTGATCCAACATCCAGTTCTCCTGCTGCTATACGGTTCTCCGAGTCCTCAGAAAGCACCTAATGAGTAGTTTTGTCTTTTTAATTCAGCAAGTTAAGGCTAATCTGTGGAGCTCTGGGTGTTGCAGGGACACGCACTGTGGCAGTACAGCCTGTCCTTCTCTCCGCACAAGACGTGCGCAGCCTGGCACGTGCGTGTGCTGCGGTTCAGTGGCAGGGTTAGGGCTGCCTGCCCTAGGGACCAGCTCTCATCCGGGCATCAGAGACGTGGGTCAGGGGGGAAGCACCCTGTCGATTAGGCATCCCCCCATGCAGAATAGCCTGCTGGCACCGCAGGCGCAGGGTGGCAGCTTCTGCTGCGTTCTGCCTCCCCGCTGCTGCAAGCGTTTGAGTTTGGCTGCAGAGGTGCAGGCTCCCTGTCAGGCGATTACATACAGGATGCTTGCATGCAGCCATACAGGAAATAAATCACCCACTGTTTGTGAAGTAGGAGGGAAGCACTTGGGACGGTGAAAGATCAGACTGTAAGCCTCGCAAAACTCCCCTTCTGGCTGGAAAGATGGGCTGCGGATGTTGTGTTTTTTAGCTCTTTAAATGATTATTTCTGTGCCAGACTTATTAGGCAAGATATTGTTGGGATCTTGGCAAGGAGATAAATATGGCTGCAGGCTTTGCAGTCGTTCCTCTCCGCATCTGGTCACTGTCAGGCCTTCAGCGAATGGGCCGAGGACTGTGTGCTACAGTAAACAGCCTCCGCAGCTGCTAGGGGCTAAATGTAACTATATATTGCTCCAAATACAAACATTTCCACATTAGGCATTGCGTGTCCTCCCCCGGCACAAAGCTGCAGCCATTGACCTCGCGAGCCTGCACTGCATCAGCTCGCCATGGCTTTTCCTTGGCCAGCAAATCCCGTCTCTTTTTATGGCTGTGGCTCTCAAAAGTGAGAGCAACAACCCCAGCTCTGGTCAGGTGGCCAAGCGTTGAGCAACCTCCTGCATGCGGTCTCGGTGCCGAGCGGCCAGGAGCCACGGGGTGGCCGAGGCGGGAGTCTGGCGAGGAGGGACTTGCTGGGGATGGGGGGTGGTAAGCAAGGTGGGGAGAAACCGGTGGTCCGAGGCAGCAGGGAGCGGTGGAGAGAAGGGTTTTGGAGGAAGGGATAGATAGCTCCAGGATGTCCTAGGTCTTTCTAGACGTCTCTGGTGGGGCCCTCCCAGGGGTGAGGGCTGGGAGCTGCTCTTAGCTCTTGCTCGGGCTTCAGGCAAGTTGCTTTGCAACATGAAGCCCCGTGCAGGTGTCCCAGTACGGCACCTAGCTCCCTCAGGCAGTGTGCTTCCTCCCCTCTTCTTCCTCCCCCGCCTTTTGCTTCTGTCTGCTGTGCAGGGCTGGGAGCAATTTAGTCAAGGCTGTATTTCGATGAGGTGTTTGCTAAACTTGTCTCATGAGAAAGACAAACAGGTCTCATCAGCTGGAGCCTTTGGCCACCTCTATGATGATAACAAAATTAACCTCCATCCAGCAGCATCTGCAGCAGCGCTCAGTTACGCCCGAGGGGAGTCTGTGAGTGGAGGGGGTTTGGCATAGCTGTTTTCTGGTCTTGCCTGTTCCCAGCTCACTGCGGAGGTCCATCCTCCTATACCTGCTCAGGTTAATTGGGTGGATGACAGGGCTTGGGGGTGCTTTTGTCCCGACAGAGCAGCTGGCTGTCTGAAAGCAAACTCCTCGGGAGGCTTTCGCAAGACCCGGCATCCAACGCGGCAGGTGCGTCCCGGGCACCAGTCCCCAGTTTGGAAATTCAGCACGCTGTGCTGACGGAGCCCTGCTTCAATACATTCTGATTAATTAAGTGTTAGCCCGTTTACATCAGCCCTCCAGCCTGCTTGTCCACTGTGCAGCAAACTACTGCTCGGCGCTGCGGGCAAGAAAGACGCCTTTTGCTGTTTGGCTGACTCCAGGCTGGATCAGCTGGCCAGGTGCATGGCCAATTTCCATAGCTGCTTTGAAGCGGAGAAGTATTTTGAAAAGAATAGAGCCTTTAGCCCTGAAAGTGAAGGCCATTTATCTTAGGATGAAAAAGCGCTGGCATGGAAAAATTCCAATGCTATGAAAGTCTCTTTTCCTGAATGTCTTGGATACTTGCTGGATTAGGTTCACTGGTAAGGAGCTCAGAGTTATGAATGTCTCTTTTACAGAAAAGAGCTGCAGAAGGAAAAGGCAAGCACTGGCATGCTTGTAAGTGGGGCAGAGCGAGATTCCCCATGGACTAGACATTTCTGAGATTGCTTTCAGAGGTACGGTCAGCACTGCTGCAGCAAGCCGAGGTGGTAGTAAATACCCTATAGTAACCATAGCCGTTACTGTTTCCCAAGGGTACAGTATCAGCAGAATACCGTACATAAACAAAAGCGAAGCACTATTGGCTTTGCTCTGCATGGTTGTTTAATAACGCTTTGTGCTCCATACGGAGAGCGTCAGAGTGTTTTATAGACACTAATGAAATTAGCCTCACAATGCTCTTGTGAGGTGAGGGTGTGTTATTACCCCCTTCCCTGAACTGAGCATGCGTGTGGTGCAGGACTTCCAGCTGCGTGGGGTGCACGCGCCTGCGCTTTCCATCAGGAGACACTCGGGTGGGAAGGGACCTTCTGCAGCCCCTGGTCTCCTCCACCACCACCTCCCTGGCTGCCTTCTGCCGCCTGGCACTGACGGTGGGTGTGGGAGGAGGTGGCGGCAGCGGCGGCTGCGAGCATGCTGCTGTGTCACCCCTCTGCAAGGCACAGGCTTTCCCTCGGGTCAGAGCAATTTTCTGCCTCCCCAAGTCTGATGAGCAGAGGCAGAAAACTCAGGTTCTCCTCTCGGGTCAGGCAGGGTGTCTCTGCTGCGTTTCGGCTTGCAGTGGTTGAGCTCCAGAATTTTCCTACACAGCCAGTGTCTTCAAATAGCAGCCTGGATAGTGGGGATGCTGGAGCGGAGCTCTCGCTTGTGTTGTCCGTGGCTGTGACCTCTTAGGCTGAAAGACAGGATGTTCACTGCAGTTTTGCAATGGTCCTGCCCTTCTCACACACAGTAGCCCCAGTTTTGTCACAAACATCAGTACTGGCCCTGGGGTTGTTATTGGAGCTACCACTGATGCTTTGCTTTAAATAGATCCTAAGCAAACCTCTCTGTTTGTTTTTCTTGACATGATACTGACTGGTGCTTTCCAAGAAACAAGGAAAAAAAAAGCTGGATTCACGGTGGTGACTTTGACTCCATCTGGCAAAAGCAAACTGATCTCCTAAATGAGAAAGGCACAGCCACGAAGACAGAAACTAAACGGGTCACAGCAAGAAGCAGCCTGTTCCTTCTGACCCAGTGGCTGCAAGTGACGAAATCTCACTGGTGCGTGCTTAGAAGATCCCTCCATTTTAGGATTTGCTCCGTCACAAGAATACCAAAAAGGCTTTCCAGGTACATGAGATCTGCGTATGGAGTTTCACAGCGGATTTCGTAAAGTGCAGCAAACTTTACGCTCTGCTAGGTAAATATTTTGCTTCCAAATCATCATTTGCTTTTTTTGGGTCACGTGGCCCATGAAGCTGGTAGGCTTGTGCCCATTGCAGGCGTGAATTCCTCACAGAGTGGACTGGGGTGCAGGAGTGCTGGGAAACAGAAGGAGATGTGCCGAGTGTCCCCCCTCTCACGCCCCAGAGAGTGCGGCATCCCCCCTGTGGAGTCCGCAGGGTCGTGGTGGCCCAGGAGCTTGGAGGAGCAGGGCTGACACCTTCCTCCAAGTTGGGCACTGGTGAGGACACTTGTTTTGGAGCTCTCTGGCGGGAAGTCTGGACTTAACGGGTGGCTCAGAGTGATACTGTGGAGGTCTGCACCTCTTAGACCAGACAGGGGAGCTATAGTGCATCCTGGCGGAAGAAATTCCTGGGAGCCTCTCAGAGCCTTTCCTAAACTCTCCTTTGCTGTGTTACTGTCTTCTGGCTGGAGGTTCAGCCAACTGCCTGTGCAGTACCAACACATGGGCCATTGAAAATAGTCCCAGTGATTCAGAGTGGAGGAAAAATGCCGCACTCGGGCTTGAGCCCCTGTTATGAAATGAAGGGATGAAAATAGCACTTTTTAGCATTGTCTCCATAATCTGACTCCTCTGGACCCTCCTAAAGGTTTGTTGGCAGGTGTCTGCCTGCAGCGGTGCCTGTGCTCTGTGAGTCCACAGGACTCTCCGCCTGGGTGCCCTTGGCCAGCGTTTGGCTGCCAGGGTACAGCACCCAGCGCAAGAGGCAAATCCCAGCGCTCAGAGCTTCAGCCCCAGTGAGTGACCAGTGTTTGGCCAGCAGCGAGCTCAGGCTGCGGTGTTTGAGTAGACCTTGATGAGCCTCTCCCTCTGACCGCTCATGGGTGCTTGGAGATATGGTCTGGTTTGTCTGGGAACGGGTGTTCAAACTGGGCTTTTCTACCAGTGGGAATCTGACTTGGGAAGGCTTCGTGTGAACAGCTGTGATCTGCTCAGGTTTAGATCTGAGGCAGGGGGAGTCCTCGTGGGTTTTACCACTACTGGTTGCAGCCAAGCTGGGAGAGGCAACAGCACACGAAGGCGCAGTGAGAGCTTGAGGTGGTGCTTCCGTCTTCCTCAGCCAGAGGTCTGAACTGGCCTCTCCATCCCTTCGTGAAGTGGCCACTCTGACTAATCCACATCTAAATTAATGAACTTTGTTTAAGGAAGAGGTGGAATCTAGTCTTGGGGAGAAGCCATGCTTCAAAGGTAATTATTTTCACGTTGGGCAGCGCCAAGCCCATATTGCAACACAGGCTGAAACATGAAACATTGAAGGCTTCATCAGGTCTGGATCTAAATTTTGTGATTGTCTTAACGACTCTCTGGACCACGCACTTCTGAAATCCAAACTGTTCACCTCCTAAAGCTCCACCTCTGGAGAGAAGTTGCCAACAGCATTACCTTTACGCAGCACATCAGGTGGGCTTCTCATTGTGGGGGTGATGGTGGCGGCGAAAAATGTGGTTTAGTTTTATTTTAGGGCTGTGTTCACACATCTTATTAGGCATACAAGAATTACCAGGGAGCGCTCAGGCCAGGTTTTGTTGTCTGTGCTGGCTAGTGAGATGTGGAGGGAGCACGAGCCCCCCAGACAGGCTCAGCTCTGCTCTGTTTGCCCTCCCCTCCCCTGCCTGCTGCTAATTAGAGCTCCGTTTTATGCTGTGAAACTTAAGTTTGAGGGCCGCTTCCACAAACTGTGTTATCATGACATATAACACCGGCAACAGTAGGCAGTCTTGACGTGTAGGTAGAAATCCCATCCTCCTCTGAGCAGACCGCTGGCCTTTTGTAACACTATTTAGAATTTGGGCTTTTTATCATCTGAACGATAAGGCTCTGGTACTTCCCACTTGGGTTTTTTCTTCTGCCTGTAGTGCCTAGAATATGTGTTAACAGTCTATTGATGGAAATGATAATTAGGGGATTTGTCATGAGAAATGTGCATGAACTTTTCAAGCTGTCATTGAAAAAAAGATTTTTTACAGGCAACTCTCGATTATCTGTGGGTGCATTATCTGAGATGCAGATTAGATGTGCCATGTTTAAAAAACCCAGAGCTCTTTCAGAGCCATTATAAAGTATAATGCACAATGGTTTTTTCTTCTCATTTATAACGTCATACTGCATCTTAAACTTGTTTTCTCAAAGGTAAAGGTATTAAAGCACTACATTCCTGGAGCCTTATTTACATGTATTTTGTAGTATTCGTTTTGCTTTTATTTCTTTGCACTCATTACCCCAGATACTGAGAGCTGAGCGTATCAGATTATAGCATCTGTGGAGGAGGGCATGTGACACAGTAACCTTTCCCCAGCTGTTTTCTTTTCTTCTGGTGCTGCATAAGAGTTTCTGCAGTGTGATGCTGCACAGCCAGACGGGCTGGAGAGGAAGCGGGAGTGCTCTGCTGTGAAAAAAAAAAAGAATCTGTACCTGAAGGAGCATGACTGAGTGACAAACAGCTGAAAGAGAAGGGATGTCTTAGAAACCATTTGTCAGGCTGGAGAAGCGGCGGCTTGTTAAAACGTGCCTGTTCAGTTAAAAGGATGAATTGACAGACGAAGGCTCAGTGCAAATTCAGCTGCCATCACTTCAAAAGCCCTCACAGCTGAATCAGCAAATTTCTGTTTCCATACATAATGGATGCAGCCAGTGTGCCATTACGCTGCCCACAACAAGACTTGCGTTAAGGTCCTTAAATTAGCTGTTTATCATAGTCACGCTCTGTAGCTGTAACTCGTTTTTCCCTGGGCCTCCTCCTCTTCTCACGCCTTTTGTTTTTGCAGCCCTGGGAACAGCTGCCTAAGCAAAGATTTTGTCGAGGGAGCAGTACTGCCTCAGTTCTACCTGCACCGAGACTTTCAGCCATGCCTTTCACGCTCTCGTTGGCCTGTGCATTGCCTGCAGGTCCCACTGACCTGTGCCAGTGCTGCCCGTCCCCGCCGTTATCCAGGGGCCAGGGCCTGGCAGTGCCGGTGGACCAACATGCACGGCCCCGGCATGCAGGACCCCAGAGCCAGGGCGCTGGGCGCTTTCTCTCCAAGCTTGTCCCCATTCCTTCCTTGCCATCTCCTTCCTGCCTCTGCTGCCCAAAACACCTTTCTTCTGCTTCTGCCTCTTCCCAAGGGTCCTTGTGTCTCCCAGCGCGGAGCTGCTGCCCCGCTCTCCTCCCGGTGTGCTGTGGCTTCATGCGCGTACTCCTGGTGCCTGGCTCAACTCCATCCCTGTCAGCGTTGGGTACAGCTAGTGCTAGAGAGGGACCCAAATCAACCCCACCCAGACTTTGGCAACATTTGGGTCTAGATCCCTGGTTTGATTAAAAAGCTATCTAAAAAGTAGTCACCTGGTTTTTTTTACTGTTGCTTGAAGAGTTTGAAATTAGCTCAGGATTTTCACGAAAACAAGTCATGCTGAGTAAACTATTATTGAATGGTTGTCAACTTTAATCCAAAACCTACTGCCTTATAATAGTTTTACTCTCTTTTTTTTGGAGCTGAAGGAACGGAGATGGAATAAGAAACAGTAAAAAAAAAACCCTTTTCTGTGAAAACAGAAAAAAAATGATAAAGTTGGCACCTTTTTATTCCAACCAGAAGGTTTTCTGAAAGCAACTTTTGGCTGAATTTTTTTTAAAAAGTGTTGCCTGAGAAATGTCAACCAGCTCTAATATCTTATGAAAGATGTTGCACTTAATAAAACTGCAGGCAGGCGGGCAGAAACAATATACCCATTCATCTCCGCTTAGCCCTGCGCTCCCTTTCCCTGCCACCCCGGCGCGAGCCCTATCTGGTGACATGAGCCCTGCCATGGGCTTAGATGGGATTTCTGGGCTAAGAAGTCATTTTGTGAGCCACAGCGGCAGGGCAGTAGCCGGCAGCAGCTAAGGGAAGCACACATCCCTGCACGGGGGGGACGCATGGCGTCGCTGCCACGGGGCGGTGGGAGCTGCGACACCTCCTGTGGATGTGCTACGTGGAGGCCAGTTAAACCCAGTGGAGGAAGCAGCGGTGCTGGCTAATCTCCGTTTCCTCAAACAGGGTTTTTCCCTCCCTCGCTTGACCTCGGGGAGACATAAAAGCTGACTGTGCTGTGGGCGAAACGCGGCCCCAGAGAGGCAGAGGAGGAGGGGGCCTTCACCCGGGTATGGCACGTTTTGCAGTGGCGGCATCGGGGCAGAGCTGCCTCCAGGGGCTTCCCCCGCTGCCCGGCTCCAGAGGTGGGACCGTGGGGACGGCGAAGTGCTTATGGGCCCCAGAGGCACAAGCAATGTTTCTGTTTGCTGTGCTATTTCGGGAAGTTTTCATAAGGTAAACAAGGGCCCCCTCTTGATTCACTGAGGTCATTAGTAAACCGTAGGATGGTANGGGCTTCCCCCGCTGCCCGGCTCCAGAGGTGGGACCGTGGGGACGGCGAAGTGCTTATGGGCCCCAGAGGCACAAGCAATGTTTCTGTTTGCTGTGCTATTTCGGGAAGTTTTCATAAGGTAAACAAGGGCCCCCTCTTGATTCACTGAGGTCATTAGTAAACCGTAGGATGGTATTTACATTGCTAAGGTATTCGCACAAGCTCTCTCCCAGACGGCGAGTTCACCGGGGAGGAGGTGACCTTCAGCGGTTCTTGTTTTGCCCTGTATCTGGCACGCGGGGGGCCTGCCTGTTTGACTGCAGTGCCTGGGTACTGTAATCAAAATAAATCATCCTTATCGTCGCTCGTGGCGATACTGCAATGGAAACAGAAACAGGCGCCTACTTTGCACTTTGCAAAAATGACATCATTGCGAGGAGTGGGATGGGAGGTCAGAGGATGAACTCCAGGCGGCTGCCGCCGCCTTTCCTGAGCAGGGCTCTCCTGCCCTGGGGCAGCCTTTTGGCTCGGCAGGGGCAGGAACGAACCGCTGCGCCTGACTGCAGAGCTTGTCTGCTGTCTACATTAAAACAAATAACACATAGGAAGTACTGAAAGAAAAGGAGAGAGCGTGGTGATGTTCTGGTTCAGCCTATCACTTTTTTTTGTAGCAAAATCGGCAAAGGAAACCCCCAAACCCTCCGTGTCTCCCCTCCCTGGGCAAACTACAAAACACAGCTTTTCATTTTGGTTGCCTGGTCTGTTTTGGAGGGGAAAAAGTGTTCGGTGTGCAGTGGAACTATTTAAGACTGCTTTTTTTCCTATGGATTTATATTGTTCTCATGGTGCTAAGGGCTGACTTTGACTGAATTCTCGTCATACTGAAGAAAATGAGCACTCAGAGAATCTACTCACACTAGCACTGCTGTGGATACCATAATCATAGGGAAAAAACTTTACAGTTTGCATGTATTAAAACCCAGCAGCTCCATACAAGAGCGGGCGACGGGCTGAAGACCAAATTCGCTGATGCCCAATAAGGTGTAGTAATGCTTTCCCATCAAAGGAGGATTTGTAGAGACCCTGTCCAGCTGCATATTTTCATGAAGCTCATAGCAGCAACTTGCTATCTCAGATGCTGAAATGTTTCAAAGAGAATTTTCCGGTTGGTGTCAAGGAAAACAGATGTGGGAAAGGTGGGGAGATGTGCAGGGAAGAAAGGGCTTGTGCTTGAAGCAAAGCCAGGTGAAGCAGGTCCTGCCTCCGACTGTGAGCAAGGCACGCACACTGCCCATGTCTCTGCTTCCTGGCCATAAGGCAGCGATGAGCACTAGTGACATTTGCATTCAGGCTGTTAAGCACTTTGGTCTCCTTGGGTAAGAGATGTCACTCGCTTGCCACAGGCCCTTCAAACCCCAGACAAAGGTGCTGGCTCCGCCACCGGCTTCCTTGGTCCCATCCCTTGCCTCCCTGGGAGAGGGTACTCATGGGCATCGCAGATGCAGGGTTGGCCAGGGAAGAGGCTTCCCCCTTGGTGAGCCACCCCATGCTCCCTGATGATGCTCTGCACCCTGGCAGGACTAGGCAAAGGGCTTTAGGATGAGTTGCTTTAATGCTTCCACGCTCCTCCGTTTCTTCCTGCCTCAAAGAGACAAACCTTAGCTTTGAAGCTTTTGAAACGACATCAAAGGATGAGATTTCCAGAGGAGCTTAAGGGAGTTGGGTGCGCTCGTCCCATTGATGGTCAACAGGAGGTGGGCGCTTAATCCCTGGAGGTTCTTTGAAAATCTTGTCCTATGTGTACGTCCTTGCTGGGGAGGAAGTGAGAAGCGGTTGGCAGCTCCTTGGCTTTGTAAAAGGCAGATCCTGTCTTTTTTCTGAAGATAAAACAGTATGGATTTGAAAACGATGTCTAAAATTCAGGTTTACTGTGAAAACTGCCAACTGCTTTTTAAAGGAGAAACACTTAAGAACAGTCTGTGATTTTGTCCCATCCAAAAGATGGTAACTTACCTGATGATAGCTCAGGTGCTGCCACTTGCTCTCCCCTCAGCATCACTGTGGGAGTAGTGTAACCTTGCTGGAAACCTGAAAGCCTCTCAATATGGAGGCTGTTACCTGTGGAGGGAGTACTTTAGTACAGCCTGTGTTACTTTTTGACAAGGGGTATCACCACCCATTTGCTTCTGCTGGTGAATATTAAACCCAGGCGGTTTAACTCTAACACCCCGGAGAGGGGATCGCAGAGGCAGTGTGCACCATCGGGACCTTCTCATTGCCGCCAGCGCCAATGCTGCCTGGCTGCTGCCAGCTGTCTCGGGACCCTGAGGTGCAGACAGGACTTGCCAGGAGCTGTAAGTGCTGTTTCGGCCAAGCCTGCTGAGAGTGATGTGCCACCAGGCAAGCACGCGAGGCATGGGGCTACTGCTGGTGCCCATCCTCAGGGCTGCCCCGGGCTGAGCCAGTGCTGGTCATGGGGAGAGGCGGTGGGAGGGGGCTGTGGTTGCAGGCAGCCCAGTGGAGGCCGTGGCCAAGGGCTGGTGTCGATGGGCTCCTGCAGAAAGGCAAAGGAAACTTGGCTGCAGCCTTGCTGTTGTGCTATTTTTGTTCAAGGTAATAACAGGAACTCCACTGTAAATAAAAATAGACAAGTGAAGAATTTCCCGAGTCTGTTTCTGCTCATTTCTTTCCTGGTGAGGAATTAGCCCACTCCAGAAGAGTAAATCCTTCTTGTCTGCTCCTTGGAAACTGGGACAATAACACTGGAAGGGAAAGAAGAGATTTTTTACAGAGTTGTCACGAGGGTGACAGCAACATATTGTACGCTGGCTGCCAAAAATGCATCCTCTAAAGCAAATAATAGCTGTGCTCTGCGGGGCTCGTCCTGACAACACGAGGGCAGGCAGAGCCAGTCTCCGCTGCTCTTCACGCCAGCCGCCCTGCCGAGGCTGCGCCGGGCAAGGGCCCTTATCTCTGAGCTGCCCGGTGGGGCCCTGCCGCTGGCTCTTGGGCTGCCTCTGCTGCATCGCTCCCCTCCTGCCTGCCACCCGCCCTTCAGCGGCACCTCACCTTCAGCAGCACAGAGCATTCCTGCCTCAGCCCATAACCAAACAAGGTGTGGGGGCGTGTGAGCTTCTTTCCGTGATGACATCTAGTGCCCTTTCACAAAAGACAACCTTTTGCTGCAGAGTCTGAACTGCCGGGGGTGCTTTTTTCTTCCCATATGAGACAGGGAGCTGGGAGTCTCCCACCCTTACACACTGAATGTGTCTTTTGGTTAATAACTACTGCTCTAATCTGAAAACTGCGTTAACTGTGCTGTTCCCACAGAGCCACAGGACTCAGCCAAGCGCTGGATTAACGGACCCTAACATCTTGCCACAGTCTCCCTGCCCCTCCGATGGTGCTAAAAGGTGCTCGCTCACTCCATTTCAAGTGTCCTTAGCGTTCGAGGAAATCCCAAGTCACGAGGGAATGCAAAGATTTTACTAGGAGCCCCAGCAGGTGCTTTGAGGAACCTGCAGATGTGCTGCAGACCGCTGCGAGGATGGGACGTGGCAGAGTCGGAGGCAGCGCCACACAAACCCGGCTGAAAACTTCTCCCTGCCAGAGGGCTTTGTGTACGACGCATGCTCATGTGTCCTGCTCCGGCCAGGGGTTTGCAGGGAGAGTTAGTGACTCACCAGGGGTGGGAGTCTTCTTAAAGCTGTCATATGGAGGTAGCATCAAAAGCTCACCCAGTTTCAGATGTTGGTTTTTCCATTCTTGGCTATTCATGACTACAATAACAAGACGGCTAAACACGCTATTATTGGCTGTGCAGAAAGTGAAGGACAAGTGACATCTACTCTCAGAAGCAAATACAGGAATGTTGGGGATTTTTTTCCAAATTTTGAGCAGTAAGATGGTATTTCCAAACCCCTTGTTTTTGAGAAGTTTAACTATGCTAAACTAACTGAAACGAAAATGTCAAAACATAGAAGGCACTCTGAAAGTGCGATACCCATTTTTGTTAAAACCAGTCATTGATATTGGGGGATAGATGCTTTGAAGAAAGAACGGAGGGCAGGTTCTTGTTTCTGCCCCCAAATCACTGCCAACCTATGATCAAACTTCTGATCAAAGTTTACAAAGTTTGAAACTGCAGAGTAAAGAGAAATGCAAAGCAACTTGTGAATGGAGAGCTGTGAAACCGAGGGTGTGAAACAGCAGGTCTGATCTGTCGGGTCAGCTTTCTCTATCTACTGAGACGTAACCCACAAAAGATCAGGAAAATCTGCAGTACAGCACTTGGACTTGAGAAGATTTTAAAAAGGCCTCTATGAGCGTAGCCATTGGCACCACAGGAGATGGATACCCAGGGAAAGAGGGATTTGCATGCTTATGAAACCTTGCTAGGAGAGATCACTAGATCTGAGAAGCTGAATAAGGCCTGAGAAGTCCAAATTCTGTCCGTCCGTACGAGTACAGCTTTTGTCAATGGCTGTGGATGTTTGAAGGATAAAGGTCTCGCTCCCTTTCTGCCTCCTCCTGTCTGCATAACTGACAGAGCAGCTCTGGTGTTCAAGTCACCTAAGTGAATGTGAAGCTCCTCCATGCCTCTTACTCAGGTTGCCTTGCTGCTGAGCAGAAGACAACTGAGACTGACAGTAAACGCTGCAGGAGAAAAAGCAGGTGGCAGCTCTAATTTAAGGATGCTCTCTAATTTTACCCGTGCTCTCTAATCTTACCCACTTTTCTCTCTAATTTAGGGATTCAGTGCACATTAGTTGGCTAAAGCTTAATACAGACAATGCAGAGAAGTGCTGTGTGCATCCACTTGCTGAACCCTGAATTTCGGCAGCAGCCTGCTGCTACCACTGCTCAGGAGCAGGATCTTTACTGAATATATTACTTCTGTGCTTGTCAAGCATTTCCAGGAGAAATTCTTTGTATTTAAAGATTTTTTTCTGAAGTCTATGATCAAAAATATTCTCAGTTCAAAGCTTAGCTGTCTGATGTACTAGCCTTTTCTTCATCATGGCATCCGTCTAGCCAAGCACTTATATCCATGCTTAGGTTTAAGTGCATGCCTAATAGAGTTAAAAACAGCTTCAGGAGTGTCCCTTGCTGCCCTACTGAACAGGCATAGGCAATGTGTAAATGTAGTTGTCTTGCTGAATCAGAGCTAAGTGATAATATGCTCCCACTAGCTGAGACAAAGCAGTGAACTGCATGTGTTAACAAGGTGAGATTTCAGAGTGGAGGTGACATTAGAGGACAGGGAAACCAGTTTTTAATAGCATTCGCTGCACCTTGATTTAGCTGCAAGACAAGAGCCTGACCTGAACCAGTAGGATTTTGAGATGTAACTTGGAATTGGTCTGGGTCTTTTGCATCTTGGTTGGCTTTCTGTGCAGGCATACTGTGGGTAGGGTTTCTTCTGTTCTCATGTGTGCAGTCACACACCTTACTTTCTCATGGTAGGACAAATAGGCCACTAAGAACAGAAAGTAGGACATTTGGCCTCTCTCCTCTATGGGAGGTGTAGTGCAGATTGGCTTCTGAGAACTAGGACAGTACCTCCAAAAGTAGAACAGCTGGTCACCCCATTCGTGTGTGTGTTGCCTTACAAATGTACCCTCCAAAGCTCAAGATTTAAGAGACATTTTTGGCCTACTTAGGGAAATGTTTTCTGAAAATAGGGACAGATACACTGGAACAGACCAAAACCTCTGCTTTCCTTCTGGAGCACTGAGCAGAGCTAGCCATCGGAGAAGCCGTGTTCTGGGCAAATAAACCCAACAGGTGCTCTTCATCACTTCTTGCATATCAAGCGATACCACAGTGACAAATCTGCCCTCCTTGGCCAGGAGGTGCTCACTTTTCAGCGGCAGAACATGGACGGAAGATATTGCACTGCAGTGTGAGACGATGCTTCACTGCAGCAGAGAACTGTTACCAAATCAAACTTGTGTGTGTGTGCGCTATACAGATATATATATAACAACACATATTTGACAAGAAACAAAAATCTAACTTTCATTCAAGTAAAATACATAGAAAGTATCCACAGAGGGTTTCATTGCCCTGCATCAAGGTCCTTCTCAAAGTGTAATTAGGTCCATAATATCTACAATCCCATGTGAGTGCTAATGATGCCAGTAGGACGGTAGCATGTTGTCCCGGTCAGCAGAACGTGCCTGGGGACCGTGCAGCAGCCTGTGTGGGTAAACAGGAGCACAGAGTACAAATGAGGTCAGCTAGCACGGTTCTTAGAAAGACACCGCTGTCCTCACTGGTTGAGGAAAACCCCTCCGTGGCTCCCTTAACGATGGCCATTAATGTTTCCACCTGGTTGCAGCTTGGACTAATCCCATGTGAGCTTATCACCTTGAGCCAGAGGTTACTCAGAGTGGCTGTGCTGCTCTGAAGTCCGGGTTCACTCTCTTGGGACTCATCATTAGTCAAGTCAGGTATGAGGCTGAATCTTAATAGTTAGAGAGGGAGGCTAATAGAAAGGGAAGCCTTCCAAATTATTTTTTTTATCCAGTAAGTGTGCTATGGTAATGAATTTGGAGCCTAGTGGCTCCAGTTGTAGTGGGAAGCTCACTGCTTTTAGAACAGGTCTTTAATCCACATGAAGAGGTGTTTCATAAGCCATATGTGATGCCTTGCTTTGAATATTAATACCCNATGAATTTGGAGCCTAGTGGCTCCAGTTGTAGTGGGAAGCTCACTGCTTTTAGAACAGGTCTTTAATCCACATGAAGAGGTGTTTCATAAGCCATATGTGATGCCCTGCTTTGAATATTAATACCCAGAACACTTATTCAGCTCACAGCCATTTCATGGATATGCCGTGCCTCTGTGAGGCCAGACCGAGCCCTTGGGTGCTCTGAGGTTTGTTTTTTTTTTTTTTCCAAAGACAGTTTCAGGCTGTTCTGTAGTCTTAATTCAAAATTCTTATTCATCTTAGAGTCTCTGATGCCACTGCATTTATATTACATAATATTAACTGATTTTAGATTTCATGAAAATGTGAAGGAGACTATAGGACAGTGAGCTTGGTCTACTTAGCCAAGTGACCTGTTAGGTATATTACTTTATCTTCTACAGAGCAGCCCCTTCTAAAATAACACACGGAGGCAGAGACTGTTCTGGTGAGCGCTTGTGTTTTTAAAGGCCCTCAGCAAAAGCTGGGGAATGAATATTCAGCGTGAACCAAGATGCATTCTAGCTGTGTCAGCCATGCAGCTTTTGTTTTTTACTTTCATATCTATGGGCAGAGCTGGGGAAATTACAGCGACAGAGCCTCTGTTGTAACACTTGCTCCCACGAAGTGCTGTTCATGCAGACCCAAGCGCTCTGCATGGATGGCAGCGGCAGGCTCACAGCGAGGTGGAGGTCTTAGAACCTCCTGACATGTTGACAAACCTGGTTATTTTTAATATTAGAGTATGACTGTGATAATGCCTGGGGAAGATGGTTTGGGCTGCTAATGCTGCGCCTTGGTCATACTCCAACCCAACCGATCATGAGCCGAGCCAAGCCAAGACAGCTACCTCGTGGGGCATCCTTCCCACAAAGCCAGACGTAGTAAGCAGTGAGTGAATTGTCGCTTCTGCGTGGTCATTGTTTCAACTGCCTTGCTCTCCTGGTGCTGAAAAGGAATGGAGCGGGTATTGCTTTTCTCTCCGGGTAGTTACTGCATTTGCATGTGCTCCCCATTAAAAAATCGCATTGTAATTTACTAGTTACAACTGCAAAGCACTCTTGCTCTCAGGTGACCAGCAGGACACGGCACATACTTGCAATGCAAGAATCCTGCTCTGAGGCAGGGCAAAGGCAAGGCAGGGTTTGATGTGCGTGTAGCAGGGGTAGCTAATTTGTGTCACACACGGGTGCCTGGTGTTTGCATTATAAGCACTTGCCTCTGTGTTTGTTTCTCCACTTTTTGCTGTCTCAGGGGAGCCGTTTGGAAGAGACAGTTACTCTGGATCTGAGCTTCTGGTGGTATATAAATTCCCGTCCGGTACAAAATTTAGGAGATAGCTCAATCCAGTGACACTTTCTTGATATGAATCTCTCTGGGAGGCACAAGAAGTAGAAAGCAAAAGCTAAGAAAGGTGCATGAGACATGTCTCTGTGTCCTCCAGTGTGATAAAACAGGCAGGCAGCGAGCTGAAGCCGTTGCCTGGTATGCAGCAAGTTTCTGTTTTATTGTTTTGTTCTGCCACTTTCCACCCTTGTCTGCTCAGTCTTATCTTGCACCTTACCCTTAAACTCAGACTGTAACTCCTCTTCAGGGAACGTTTTATCCTGCTCATACCAGGCCTGCCCAAACGAGGGAGGACCTCAACCTACGGTTAACTTACGAACACCCTCAAGATGTTTTGGCCTATTAACCCCAGTGAAATCAATGGAAATTGCATGCCTGTGGATCTCCATCACAATTTAAACTTCTTGGACAGTGTGTTCAGAGGTATGCTTCAAAGTCCTGGTCTCCTGGATTTCCTCTCCAGGTTCCCCAGCTTGGGAAACTGGCTGTAGCACAGCACAGTAGGAAGGCCAGGACAGTAGGAAGTCCCACCATGGAACAAGAGCATGCCCCTGGCTTGTGTAGACTAATCCTAGTCTTTGGGATCAATTAAGAAAACAGTAAGAAATATGAAAGGGAACATTGGTGTGCAAAGCTCAAGCACGTGGACCTCGCTCACCAGCAAACCCATCCTCTTTACTGCATTTATTCCCACATGAGGCAAGAGGCACGCTTGATGCTTTGCACCAAATTCTTCGGGATTTCAGTTGTGCAGCCTGTGATAGAAGTGGTGTTCACAGGATCGAACAGACCAGGTGCCTTCCAGCGACTCTTCCAGCTGGCTGGGGAGGGCACAGCTACACCACCAGCCCGAGGGCCTTCAGTCCGGGTGGATAAGAAGTCCTTGCAGAGACAGGGGGACGGAGCTCCTGTGAGAGCGAGCACAGTGGCACTCTGCTGAGCCCGATGAGAAGCAGCTCCTCACTGCAGCAAAGACAGTACACAGTTATCACATAAATATGATAACGGGAGATAGGCAAGTGTTTCTGGGTACACAGCGTGGTGAGGAGCTGTGCTGGGCTGCGCGTGTCTCCTAAGCAAGATGAAGGAGTGGTATGCAAAGGCCTCTGTGGGGTGAGAAAGCAGAAAATAAATAATGAAACCATCTACCAAAACAGTAACTGTCTGCTGATGAATTCAAGCAGCATCAACAACCATTCTGAGTTGTGAGAGCATGTCAGATCACCCAGCCTGAATTGCAACAGGAGATCAAGCCGCTCACAGCAAAGAGAGGAACGAGAGCATCAGGTGTGCTGCAGGTGGGGGGAGTTTCACTGCCCCCCCGCTAGACACGCAGGTGGGAAAGCAGGGTGAGCGCTGTGTGTCATTTGCCTGCAGAAGCCCCTCTCCCCTACCTGCCACTGCCTTGAGCGCAGGCCTTCTCCTCTGCCCTGGCGAGCCCCTTCTCCCCACCTTGTGGGTGCATTTTGTTTCTTTGGTGCTCGAGCTCATCTGGGAGAGCAGCAGTGCTCTCAGCAGACGGGGAGGCTGTGCAGAGACAAAGATAGGCAACGGGGCTGCGAGGGAGAGGGCACGGTGGTCAGAGAGAGCCGAAAGACTCTGGGCCCCCTGAAAGGGGGGCTCTGACCTCCCAGGGCTGAGGACTGCTGGACGCCAAACAGCTGTGTCCTTTCTCCCTCTTCACATGCTATCAGCTTGAGAAAATAGCCAGGATTGTTTGTCTTATGAGTGTCCTTCGCCTGGACATGCAGGGGAAGCTGTATGGGGTGAAACGGAGACACTGCCCCCAGACAACTCCCCCTACGGCTGTGGGCCGGTGCCCTTGTGGTTTTGCAGCACCACATGGCAGGCAGAAGCTGAGCCAGGGGCAGCCGCGGCATGAGCAGGGTGGCCTTTCTTCTCTGTCACACCGCACGTGCAAAATCTGTTCCCCCTTCTGAATCTGGCGGGTGTCTGTCTCTGCAAGCTTTTTCTAGGCTTCAGAAGGTTTGCTTAGTTCTGGGCGTGCAGGGACTAGAAAGAGGTGGGTGAAGAGGCTGCTCCTGATGAGAGAGGGAGAGAGTGAGGTGCTTGAGGGACCGGCGAGCAAGGCGCTTGAGCTGGGTGTAACAAACAGGTCTAGGATGGGGGAAGGATCCCCTCCTTGGGAAAAGCAGAATTTGTGGTTTGGGAGCTTATTTAGAGGGCGTGGGGCTGGGACGGGATGGCAGCAACCCCAGGCCCAAGACCGAAAATTTAGGTCTTTTTCCCCTAGCTGCTCCAGCGGGGCACGTGGCACGCGTAGGGCAGGACTGGCAGTGAGAGCGCTGGGCAGGGGAGAGCGTGGCTTTCTCAGTGACTTGCCTCTGCCTGCGTGAGCACAGTGATGGAGCTGCCAGGAAAGCAGAGGCTGTGCTCACAGTGGCTCGGTGGTGAACCGGGAAGTGGTAGGAGCTCATAAGAAACAACAAATCTGGGGAGAGAGATTCGTTTTTCAGCCCTGAAGTAAGCACAGAAAGTTGCATGAGGGTGATTTACATACTTAAGCGGGGTTTTGGCATTTGTGCCCAGCCTTGCGGTTCATTTCCTCATTCACTCAAATGCATAAAGAGCGAACAAATGTTTGGTAAACAGGAACCTAGGGTTTCAGCGATGAAAAGCTTTAACTCTTGCCTACAGAGCTCCTTGCAGCATTGACTTGGACGTGTTTTTCAGATGATGATGATTTGCCTCCTCCTCGATCTCATGCCTGGGGTAGCTCCAGCCGCCCCCTTCGGCATCGCCTCGCTGCTGCGCACCCTGCAAGGGGAGCACCCATAGTGCGGGTGGCAGCCTGGCTGGCAGACCCACTGTGCTGCCAGGGGTTTGAATAAGTGAGGAGAGCGTGCAGCGAGGTGGGGCCCTTCAAGTTGGCCTCGATCAGCTGGCAAAGGCCAAGCTGGGAAACTTGCACAGCTGCTGCCCGGGCTCGGTTTGGTCTATGAATAACTGGAGAGCTTTCCGTCACCAGGGCTGCCGGTCCAGGTATTTGCAAGCACTCTATTTGGTGGTTTCTTTTTAGTGTGGTTGCTGGATGGGGAGGACAGGATAGAGAGAGGAACCTTTCATGCTTCAGCCTTCTACAGCATCCGGTGTTTTCATGAAACCACAAAGGACGTTAAAGAAAAAAGAACAAGCGCTCTATATAGGAATTTAGACCGTCAAAACAAAGAGGGGGCTGTGTTGTTCAGTGATCACTCAGAGTCGAGGAGCCCGAAGACATAGGTTCACAAGAGATGGGCTTCCAGGCTGGAGCCCACCCTGCCTTCCCACCCTCCCTGGGCCAAAGTTTGCTGCCCCTTGCTTGTGCCGCTACAAGGGTTGGCAGAGCTGGCTGGCACTCTGTATCCAGTGTGCTGTCCAGCATTGCTGTGCATATTAAAAAGTCTCTCAGGAAGACGACTCCAGCCCTCTGCAGCTGCCTGGGAATTTGTCTTGTGCAGGGGTTTTCCACTCGGAGCCCCTTGCGGGACAAGTTGAATGCAAGGGACAAGCGTGCAGCACCCCAAATGAGAACTCTACGGGGAAGGGAGTTGGGCAATCTGTAGTCCACACACCGTCAGCTGGTGCTGCGCTGACTGAGAGCAAATGTTCCTTTTCCACCAACTGTGTTCAGTGCAGATTTTTATGCAAGCATGATAGTGGGAGGTAGCACAGAAACAGGTCTGATGGCAATAGCAGAAAGGCTGCTGCTCCCAAAGGTAGTCTCAATGCTTTTTTAGGAGCATCACACCAGAACAATGGCAGTGGGAGGGAAAGGGTGATGACAGCCTGTGATTCTTAATCACTTGCGCTCATCTCTCCTCAGTGTCCGAGCTGACTGAAGTTCAAAACAAAAGCAATTGCACAGCATAAATCAGATGCTGGAACTCCTTCTCACGATCTAAAACCAGTGTCCCCGACCACAGCTCCTGGGCTCTGTGCTGAGGGGGAGAGCAGGCTGTGAAGCTGCCCCAGCCCACTGCTCACTGACTGCACGTCATCCCTTGGGGGAACACGCTGCAAAACAAGAAACGGCCTGTAAACATCCTGAGCCACACAGTGCTCTTGGGTAGGTATTTGTGGAGGAAGGCATTTTGGAGGGGTGCAATACGAATGGCTGCAGTGCCGTTGCAGACTGAATGTCTGTCCAGCCAGGGCTCCCTGCTCCCACACCCCAGCGGCTGGCACGATTTCCAGAAAGGCAGGGGTAACGTGGGGGGAGAGCATGTGAAAGGCACAACTCCACACGGCCGTGGGTGCCCTGCACTGAGGAGCAAGTGACCCACAACACACACGCTCTGCCTCAAGCTTGGCGCATTGAAACCTTTCCATCTGATTAGAAGCTGCTCTGTTTTCCTAGATAAAGCTGCTCCGGGCCTCTGCCAAAATTCCTGGTTTCTCCTCACGGCTGGAGTGCTGGTATCTTTTAGGAGGAAGAGCTGGAGGAGGCAGAATAAATAAGTACGTTTTCACTCGTATTTTTCAGTCACCTTTTTTCAGTGGCCTTTGGACACCTCATTTAAGTATACTTTAAGCAAGCCAGGAATTCCAAACATAAACAGCAAGCAAGGCTCTATGTGCGCACTGCCTCTGGACGCTGCTGGTGCATGTTTCTGCCACATGGGCTCCGTGCGTCCCAAGAGTGGCTCTCCCAAGCCTGCCATCGCCGGTGGGCAGGGACGGCCGGGAGGGTGCCAGACGAGAGCCCTCTTCCGCTTTGCAGGGAGGGTGAGCATCTACTTCTGGAC
>VZSC01017597.1:136134-162374 GCA_013398225.1 Steatornis caripensis | reverse complement strand
TTCCTGATGCTGGGAACACTGCACTACTCCAATGGGTTGAGAGGACTGGTCCCACAAAAAAGAATAGGGCAACAGAGCACCTGCTCTTAAAAACAGACGTGTGGGCTTATGCAGTTCTAACGCCACATGCGTTGCGGAGCTCAGAGTCTCAACTTTGGGTCTCAACAGGTCTTCTGATGTTGTCTGTAGTATATAATTTCCTTTGTGTTCCCTTCATCACATATTTCTCCAGCAGCACTGCTTATTTTAGCATCTCTCCCAAAAGATCTTTCCCACCTAGTGATTTGGCAGATGCTATATTTAATTAGGACTTATACTGATCAAATGGCTTTGCCCAAGGACGTTGACAAGTAGAGGATCTCATCCTTTAGCCTACCAGCAGGCAAAAATCTGTCATCAATGAGGTTTCCTGGACACTGCTTTCTGCTTCTCAGTAAACACAGGTTTTTCAACTGCAATGTCTTACTTTGCCATGAAATGCTATTGTTTCATGCCAATTACATTCATTTGAATATGATTCAAAATGTGCCCCAACGAGATCACTGCTGACACCAAGTCTTCATTCACATTATCTTAACTTTTGGGCTTCTATCTTTATCTTAAATTTTAGCCCTGGATTTTCTTTTCACCCTATAGCATTGCCTTGCCTTGAAAGTATTTTTGAAGGGGTGTATGTTTTAATAATCTCCTTTCCCCTTGTCTGTCTCCTTCCCTTTCTGGGTATTTAAAACCCCACTGCAAGCAATCTTCATTCTATTTGTCCATTCACTGAGGACAGATTGCGGAAGATGCTAGAGGTAGCTATTATTCAAAACATTGACAGGATGGGAAGCCCAGCTCCAAAACACACAGCCCATGTCCCAGGGGAGACAGCCCTCACGGAAGCACGGGCTAAAGCAATTCGAACACAAGGGGCTCACATGGTTAGTCTAAGCCTTTAAGTCTTGTACAAGCATTCCAAGGCTCTGGCATGAGCAAAAGGGTCAGCAGAAATGCTCACACTGCAGCCCCAGACAGCACATTACTGCAGGCTTTACCGGTCTTGGTGCTGCCTCTGCTTGCTTGCCAGGAGCAAGCTTTTAAAGCAAGGAAATCAAGATGACAAGGATTAATGCATGAGTGAAAGAGGAGAGCAAGAAGAGCCCTACAGCCCAAAATAGACTCCTTGACTTATACTTTGCGTACCAGAACAACCAGAAGAATATAAGGGGAGATGAGCACAGGGGGCAGCATGGTTTTTTCTCTTTGGAAGTGAACCCTGCTGAGAAAGGAACAGGATAAAGTTTAAGCTGGAACCTGAATATGTTGAAAACTTGTGAGCACCTATTACAATATTTCCGTATCAAGAAAGGATTAAATTTTGTGAAAGTAAGAGCTCCCTTTCTTGAATGATAGGCCAGAAGTTACTATTCGGGCTCAACTCTAGTAACGATAAAAATTACATTTCTCAGCTAAAGAAAGGAGAAGCAGCTGCACCATCCACTCATTACCGCAATGTATCTAGCTGTACGAAACTCCGTCTCCTAATTGTCAACAGTTTCCTATTTGCTTTCAAAGAGGTTACTGAAGTCCAGGGCTACTTGCACAGGGTCCCCACACCTTGCACAGAAAGGTCCCTGCACCTTGCACAGAAATTACACCCTCTGTAATGAAACCATCTGTCTGTATTTGACAAATCCTGCTCCTTTCTGCAAAAACTCTCCCACGTCTGCTAACTCAGCAGCCTAAATAAACACAAGCACAGAATAATAACTGTCCTAGCTTTTTAGCTGCTTTGGCAAAAGAAACTATTAAGGAACGAAGGAAACTTTTAAGGGAAGAAACAACAGTAACTGTAATGCTCTCACACAGCAAAACAAAAAATGCAGCAGCTGTCCCAGCACTGAAGTAGACCCCTTCCCATCAGTAATACTGAAAAATGTTCAGTGGACTTTCATGAATGAGGCTGTATGTTAGGTAAGGGGTGAAAATGAAAATGGAGCCGAAGTCCACGCTTGCTACCAGCAGTACAGGTAGGCAAATTTGACTGGCATATGAAACCAGTTGCTGCAGCTTAGAAAGCACAGGAAGATAGGATGAAAGAGTATCAACTCCTGAAAGTGCCACCTCCACCTTATATTTCTCTCTCTTTTTTTTTTTTAATCAATAGACATATTTAACTTATATTGACTCATCTTTCAGTTCACCACCCCCACACCTGGGTGCAAAGAATCAGAGAAATGACATACTGAGGAACTAAATGAGAGAGAGAAATTGCCTCTGTCTTCTGCTGTGCAGTGGTAGAGAGAAGGGGGGATGCTCACTATGCTTCATTTACCTTGGCGAGAACATGAGAGCGGTGCTAGATATTTTAAGTGCTTATTGGCACCGTTATAAAGCTTCAGTCCCCTACTCTCTACNTCTGTCTTCTGCTGTGCAGTGGTAGAGAGAAGGGGGGATGCTCACTATGCTTCATTTACCTTGGCGAGAACATGAGAGCGGTGCTAGATATTTTAAGTGCTTATTGGCACCGTTATAAAACTTCAGTCCCCTACTCTCTACCTGATCATTCTGTATACACTGCCATTTGCTCGGCCCTGCTTCCCATTGTGATACTTAACTATTTTGAGCCTCTAAACCATTGTATTATTAAAAGAAAAGTATATATTTCTCATGTTTCCAGATATGCTAATTATCATGCCAGAGATACTAATTAGCTGCAGCGCTCCTCACTTCAGAACGGGGTGGCACATGTGAGAGGACACTGTGCAAGTGTCCTCCCCTTAAGTGAAAAGGAGTCATAGCTTTTTTTCCAGGTGGCGCAGATGCTTCTGGTGCTTGGAGACCCCTTAATCTGCTGCTTTCTAAAAAAATTTCCTCCAGTCTCTGGGGAATTACTTTGGGTCTATATTTATCCTTACTTTTTGATGAGATTAAGATATTGGTGAGAGTTATTTATAGGAGGTTATAATGGCTACAGATGCTTTGAAGAGGTCATTTCATAAGGCACATTTCCTTTATAACTGCACAGAACTAAAGAGAATTTTAAGAGTGAAAATCCACTTTTTCAGACTCAGCATCTTATAATGAGTTGGCACCTGCTGCTCGTCTGTGCTATAATGAAGCCAAGCAATGCCCTTCAAAACTGGCTACAATTTGAAATGAAGTTATGACATCGGGAGATGTAAACATTGATGCTGCTGCATAGGCTGCCTAGGAGATTGCTTCAGCTAGGTGCTATGTGTACCAGCAATATGAGGTACGTTTTAACTCCAAAACGGACCTCAGAGTCTAACCCTTCCCGTACACTGTAGACGGCTTATAGCAGTTTGTATAAAACATGAGGAGAAAAAGGCCAATGGGAGAAATTCCTTCCAGTTAGCCAAATACTGACAAATTTTCAATTAAAACTCCATTAAAAAAAAAAACCAACAAAAAAAACCCCTGATGACTTTAAAAACAGTGATTGACTTGACTGCCTGTTTTTAAGTATCAGAGAAAAACGTGTCTCTTGTGCATTTCTTGCATTCTTTCTAAATCAAATATATAATCAGGACACTTTCAGGAAAGTGCAGCTGCAAAACTAAAACTGTCCTGTGGCTGGAGCACAGGATATTTAATGGCAGAGTTAGGGCTCTGGCAGAGATGATGCAGCTCATCCTCAGGAGATTTTTAAGACTTAGTTATGACTTTGTCATGAGATGGAGGAAAGGAAGCTCGTAATTGTGCTGTACCAGAGCCAGGGCTGGGAAGCCACCGTGATCCAGTTCCCTGGTCTCTTTGGCTGAGGGGACAGCCACACGTACTTCTGATCAAAATCTCCTTTTTCGGATGCACCAGCTCCGTTGGTGGGCGAGAAGGCAAAGCAAAGCCCTCACCTGCTCCTGTCCCTGTAGTAGAATACAGAAACATGGCTATGATGAGTTTACTCTCCCTCTCCCTTCTTCCCTACTTGTGCAGGCAACTTGCCTAGGGAGCCTGACATCAATCTCAATTTGGATTACCATGCAAATTGTACACTCAGCCTCCATTTCCAGGGGCTGCAATACATCCCCTATGTAGATACAGATGCTTTATGCAGAGGAAGCCCACATGCTCATCAAAACTACATCACCATGATCCTTATGATTGCTGAAATACAAAAAAATGCAGCTGAAATTAAACATTATAGCAGCTGATATTTATAACACACACAGCACGAACACAGGCTTCTGAATTCCCTTCCATGGATTTGTGAGATGAATGTTGCCAAGAAAAGGGAGTTAGTAGAACAGCAGTACTGAAGATATGCATAAACCAAATTAGTATAGCAACAAAAAATTCTATAGACTACACATTACAGACTTCTCTAATAATTTTTCTATATCCTTATGACCTTCCACTGTACATAATTATTTTTTTACTTTAATTTGTATCTTCCTAGATATCAATCTGGCCCACTGTGTTTTAAATAATAATAAAAGAGAGCATGTTTGTAAATTTTAAAAATGTAGTGTTTTGCTCAAACAGATTGACATCTAGATTAGGACTGAGTCAAAAAGGTACTCCTTTCTGTATTTTNAAAAAAAAAAAAGTATAGCAACAAAAAATTCTATAGACAAAAATGCAAATGCAAAAAAAAAAAATTAGTATAGCAACAAAAAATTCTATAGACTACACATTACAGACTTCTCTAATAATTTTTCTATATCCTTATGACCTTCCACTGTACATAATTATTTTTTTACTTTAATTTGTATCTTCCTAGATATCAATCTGGCCCACTGTGTTTTAAATAATAATAAAAGAGAGCATGTTTGTAAATTTTAAAAATGTAGTGTTTTGCTCAAACAGATTGACATCTAGATTAGGACTGAGTCAAAAAGGTACTCCTTTCTGTATTTTTTTGTCAATCTTTGCCTTTGAAAAAAAAGATGAAGTGGCAATGCAGATGCATGGTACTAAATTCAGAAACTCCATTAAATTTGAAGGGCTTATCATTGCTTGCATAACAGCTTGTTTAAATTAGATGTCAGATATTGTTTGAAATGAATAGCCTGGTGNACATTACAGACTTCTCTAATAATTTTTCTATATCCTTATGACCTTCCACTGTACATAATTATTTTTTTACTTTAATTTGTATCTTCCTAGATATCAATCTGGCCCACTGTGTTTTAAATAATAATAAAAGAGAGCATGTTTGTAAATTTTAAAAATGTAGTGTTTTGCTCAAACAGATTGACATCTAGATTAGGACTGAGTCAAAAAGGTACTCCTTTCTGTATTTTTTTGTCAATCTTTGCCTTTGAAAAAAAAGATGAAGTGGCAATGCAGATGCATGGTACTAAATTCAGAAACTCCATTAAATTTGAAGGGCTTATCATTGCTTGCATAACAGCTTGTTTAAATTAGATGTCAGATATTGTTTGAAATGAATAGCCTGGCATTATGGCTAGGTGTGATTCAAGACATCAAAGTTTCCAGGTGATCTGAGAGCAATTTCTTGCTTTCCTCTTGCAATGTGCCACTGGATTAACCACTTTTCAAGAAGACAGCACACTTCTCTAATGGAGAAGCAGATATTTTTTTTGTGGGTATATAATCTATGTGGCTCAAGGTCTGGTTTTGCTCACGTTTTCTCACTTCTAGTGGGACGTGAGGTCTCACGTGACTAGATGTCTCGTGTTTAGTCACTGATGAGATGTAACTGAGCCTGGGAGCCACGTGGCAGATTGCCATGCCTGTTATGGCAGGGCTAAAGACAATTGTCCTTGGGACAGAATGGCTTTTCTCCAAGACAATGTCCATCCCATTCAGCTCCAGTGTGTCTTTCCAAGTTTTCACATTCTTATACCCCTTCCCCAAAGAACAGATCTCACTGATGGGAGTGTTGCTGTTCAGCCACAGGGAATTATGCAGCTATTCCGCATGTTTTCTCCAGGAGATTCAGGTGTGCAGCAGAAATGGAAGGCGTTTGAAATCCTTGTTGCCAAGCACCTTAATTCCTTTATCCATCCCACACCTAGCCTACTACTCAGTGGTGATAATCTAAAACATCTCACCACAAGCTTATTTGGTATCTGTGATTCCTTGCAACAACTCTAATAATTGGCTGGTAGATCCTTGTTACTTCTTTGATGCTGACCAGTGTAATGCACGCTGGGTGGAAGACTCTGAGTTATCCAAAGAGCTTGCCAGGGTCTAAATTTAAGCTGTAACAACTCTAGGAGCTCATTGAAAACCTTGCCACCCAAAGGACTGCAGCAGTCAGAAAACAAATACAAAACAAATGAAATGTTAGAACCAACAAGAATGGGAAAATCAACCTGAAAATGTAACAATTCCATTACAAAGTGCACTGTCACCTGAAACACAGTGCTCATCTCCAGTGTCCTATTTAAAAAAAAAAAATGAGAATAGAGAGAGATGAGAGATTAATGATGGGAATGGCTCCATTCAGAAACCACATTTGTATGAAGAGAGATTTAAAATTTTGGGACAGTTTATTTTAGGAAAAAAGACAAAGAGGTGTTGGCAACGGCTTTCAAAATAATGCATGACATCAAGAAGGTGGCAGAAGTGCTACTAGATGTGTCCCCACAGAATACAAAAAGGAAAGAGCTTGCTATTAAATTCAGAAGGCAGAAAATTGAAAAATGTAGAATTATTTTTCAATGAAGTACACAATCAGATAATGGAGTTTATTGCCTATTGATAGTTATTATCAAAGCTATCATTTAAAAAGCTCTGGAAACTCTAAACAAGCCTACAGTTAAGACACCAGGATGTATACACAAGGATTTTTAAAAATGAAATTGGGATTGGGAAAGAAAGAAATCCTCATTTCCTTTCAAGCCATCCCAACCTGTACCCGAGAGCGTCGGGAAGAAAGTTTCTGTCTTGGGAGGAGTGATGGGGTCACCCACGGGGAGAAGGGGGTAGAAGGGCTACCGTAGCGGCTGCCAGGAAATCTACCAGTGTTGATGGATGCAGGGTCTTCCTCTCCTTACCGGATTGCCAGTTTTGACAGCGCCTTACAGCTTGAGGTGCATAAAGCAGTAGAAATCGATGACTTGTCCTTTTATCACTTGGTTAAACTGGTATATCTCTGGCTGCTGGGTGATTAATCTGGGGAAGGCACAAATGCTTGACCTAGTAGTTCTCACTGGCCCTGGAAATGTCATTCTATCGCGTATCTGTGGCAGTAAAAACCAGCAGATATTTGCCAACTTCCAGGACTCTTCAGGTACTGTAATTTAAGGCAAAAGCAAAACAAAGAGCCAGCACAGATCAGCTTGTGATCTGACTGGAGTTTGATCTGATTCAGACCTATGCAGAATCCACAAATTTCACATAGACAACTTCCTAAATTAGCAAAATAATTTAATATTCTCTTGCAGAGTTTCTCAGAAGCTTCAGATATGACCTGTTGCTAGAACATGATACTGGACTAGATGTAAGGTTCAGTTTCATCAAGCAATTTTTGTGGTTTTAACGACACAGTACTTATGTTAATAAAATGCTCCATTTCTGCTGTCCTTGCACACTCAGGAGGTATGAGCCAAAATAATTTTCTTCCTCGCAATATTAAGTAGAGTTAAAAATCCTTTTCCAAAATAGCTTGGAGACACATTCATTCTTTTAGTGTTCTTCATACTTTGCTGATAATGCATTTCTTGTTTATATCTGGGAAACAAATAGACCCCCTTTTGTCATCAGTCTTAGATGCTGCTACACTTCTGCTGAGCATTCCACCCTGGATGCCACTCCAGCAGCTATGTTGTAAATCATTTCTTTGCCTCAGGACCTTATATTTGCAAGGTCAATTGCTGCTGAAATGATGATTACTATAAAGCTGCTATGTATAAAGAGGCTGACGATCACAGTGTCCTTGAGCATCGACTGTAGGAGGTGGCTACCATCCCATTTTCTGTGTCAGACAAAACTATAGTTAACCAGTGTACTGTTCCCTCTACAGTATGGTCCCAGAGACTGAAAAACTGAACAGCTGTCCAGTGATTTCATCTCTGATATTAATATTAAACAAAAATGTATCCAGAAAAAATCTTTTGAATTAAAGCTTTCACAGACATAGTTTTGATCCTGGCTTATAAATTCCATTCTTCTTCGATAATGCAAATAAATGTCTCCTTACTGCACATTTTCATATTTGCAGCTGGAACCCAAGACTGAATACCATATATGCTATGGAAGAATGGAGTCTGATTTTTACTTTATAAGTATAAGGCTGCACAAAGTAGAGGAATAAGACTTCAAAATTTCAGGAGATAACTGTTCCTGGGCTGGCACTTTCTCCTGTTCTGGTAATGTCCACCACAACCTAGCTCTCAGGTGAGCAGAGCGGCAGAGCAGACAAGCACTGGCGCCTGGTGTCATGTGAGGCCAGCTTGGGACCTCTTCCCTATTTTGGACAGAGATTAACAGGGGAACAAATGCAAAGCAGCTGGCCGCAGATCTTCCTGCAAGACCAACAACAAAGTCAGAAGAAACCCTGTCCAACAACAGAGTCAGGAGATATGCAGCCCAACAAGAGTCAGAAGAAGTACTGAGGGCTCTGGTGCCTCCAGCCACATGTGTTACATTGCACTGCTTATCCCAATGGGTTTCTGACTGTACTGCTGCATGCTTAAGATGATCCTTCAAACTGCTTCTGTTGTTAGGGTAAGCTTGTTTTAAGGTCCATACTCTATCCTGGTCTCTAGACATTCAACATTATAGCCTTGAAAATGTCAGTTCGCTTGCCTATTGTTAAACTTGCTAACAGGTCTCTCTGTACATTACCTGAAAAACAACTTAATGGGCCAAGGCTAACAGCATCATCCTCAGTCCTCAGAGATACCGTTATCCTTCTTTGTTGATAGAATAGCGGGGGGTTTTGTGCTCAGAATATCTCAAAATGCAATGGATATCTCAGTAAGGAAAACTGAGGCTTTTGCCATCCTTTGCAATTATTAAATCTGAGGATTTTACATAATGGTAACACATAGATAATTAAACTTCACTCATAAGAAATAAAAATGAAATTATGTTATCATCTTTCCTCACATAACACAGCACATATATCTGGCTAAAATGAACATGTAGAGTAGTTTCCTCTACAGTTCGGCATTTCTTGATGACTTATTTTTTTCTGATTAAACATTAAAAAAAATTAAGGCTAATTTTTTCTCATCACTTTTTTATAGCTGTTTCTTAAGAAACAAGACAGCCAAAAACAGATGCCATGTTCCACTAGTCCTTGAGGTGGGACCATAAATGAAAGAACACGCATTTCTCAGCCTCCTCCTAGTTCATGCTGGGAGCACAAGGGGGCTATGGCACTCGAGCAGACCCAGGCACCTCCAGGCTCTATTTAGGATGTTGTTTCTGGGTAATACCATTTCACAGACACCTAGCTCAAAGACTCCATTTACTTCAGAGTCGCTAAATACTTTAGGACACAGCCCAGTTCTAGTCACATCAATGATGTGAAAGGGCCTTGAGACATCACTGAAAGATTAGTAACCGCAGCCAACGCTGGAGTTGCTCACCAGTCCGGGGCTGGGAATTTATAATGTTTCCACCTACAGTAGTTTCAGGGAAGATCTCAGTTACTGTTGCTACTTTTTTTGCAGAGTAAACTGTAAGATTTCCTCTCAGACCTCCTTTCCCCTGCATGTTTCCTGAGAAGACTAAGCAAAATCTACATTTTGGTCCAGAAGGAACCAACACCAGTCAAGGAGAAAGGGCTGCTCTTTCGTAAGAGACATTTGAATGCATGAGATGTCAATGAAAACAAATGACACCTGGCCTACTTCTTTCTCTGTGATAATTTCAGAGCAAAAGGATACTGTAATAATGAAAAAATATTGATAGCCTTTCCTCAGTAATGAATTCAAAGTTTACAGAATACAGCAGGGACTCTGGCATAGCAACGTTGCGTTCTTTGAGAAACATGGTTATTACAAAAATATTAAATTATTTTCCAATAAAATATTTCATACACATAAAGCAGCTGGAGAGAAAAATCGAATTCTAACTCTGTCTTTAAACCTCAGTGATAAATGGCTTCCTTCAGATTCCAGGAGATAGATAAATTTAAAGACAGGATTGCATGCAGCCTTGATTTCTGCTGTCCTCTCGACTTGGGCTCAGGAATGCCATATTGAAGATAAAATTTAATTTCCATGAGAGGACTGGATGACTCTGGAAATTGATAATAGCGCATAGAGCCTTTTGCCTTTGTAAGTCGCTGGTTCAAATAGAGGTCAAACTGTGACCGATCTTTGCTCCCTTCTGATGGCTGTTGGGTATATGGTCCGTGACAGGAATTAGTCCTTCCCAGCTGCTTTCTGCATCCTCACAGCTGGCACAGTCCCAGTTATTTTATCTACCAGATAATGCAGGGCTAGGGAGACAGCGGTGACAGTGGGGAGGCCAATGACTTCTTTGTCATTGCTGGATTTTTGACTTTCTTCCTTGTGACCAAGGTGGAAGTTATACACTTGGCAGCATTAACAAAGCTCCAGTGCTCATGTTATACTATTTCGATAGCTGGCAGAGAATTTTATTCTCCACTGTTGTCAGCCAAACAGCTTTCAGTAAGACTAAAAATCAATTTAAAATCAATGCCCTTTCCTCCTCCTCATACACAGTATATTTTCACATATACAAAAAAACCCAACCCAGACCATAACTAAAGATACCTTCACCCCGCTCTGTACAAGCTGGTCTTTGAAAGACTATCAGTCATTTCAGCTAATTGTAGATTATTTACCAGTGACCTGATGTGGGAAGGGGGAAATAGTCTATTCTTTGAAAATTAGAAGAAGGATATGACGTTAGAAGACTTAACATCAACTGTGCTGCTACCCATCTGAAAAAAACTGACCTTTGAAAATGCTATAGGTTTATAATTTTATGCCATGGAACAGCATCATATTAAAGGCATGAGAAGTGCAGAGTGAGAAGGTCTGTACAGGATCTGTTATACATGAAGGGAAAATAAAATACAATTTAAGTCTTTGAATGCTTGCTGTGTATCTTCTTAAGGAGGCAAAATGAGATTTGACTGTAAAAGGCAAGGCAGAAATAGAGGAAGGATGACGTACATCCTCATGTCCCTTCGTGCCCTTGCCTCAAGCTAAATCTGCCATCCCGCAGACCTTGCTGCCCACAGTTACCATCTCACTGAGTGTATGCACAACACCTTGGTGTGGGAGGTTCTTATATCTTCTTCACATCCTACATACAAGATCACCAAACTATTGTTCTCTGTGGTACTATAACTTTGCATAGATCAACATGAAGTCAAAATCACATTGCCATGGGCTAAACTTACAGTTGCTAGCCTCACTGGCTATATCAATGATTGGCTTTCTGCTTCTTTTGGACCATATCAGCATTTCAGTCTGCTTCTGTTATCTTATCACCATGATACATCAACTACAACAACAACATTAAAACTGTAGGTTTGGCAAGCAGAATTGCCTGAACCACAGCAACGCTATCATTTTCTACATCTCCTACTGTTTACAGATACAAAACACCTACTCTGTTAAGAAGAAAAAATCAAAGGGCATTTAGTATCTCTCTGGATAAGCTTAATTTTACATAGGAAACTATACCAAAACATTTAACAAGAACAGTTGTAACTGATGTTACAGGTTTTAGAGAGACCAAATATCCTATGGAGTTCCAGGAGGAAAAGGCTGTTGTAAATGAGGAATACTTGGAAACTTACTACAGGCTGTAGAAAATTGCTGCTTATTTTTCAGGAAATAGTAGTTAAGAATTATTTCCACAGCAACTACATTTAGGCTTAGGGAGTTTCTTAGTTTTAATGCAAATCAAAAATTAAAGACACCCCTTAAAAGATTTGGGGAAATGACAATTATTTTTAAAAATTTTGAATTCATTGAAGGCTTTTTAGAAAAAAAACCATGTAAACATGATTGTTTTTCAATCAAATAAATTTGATCAGTAATTGTTCTAATTAAAAATAAAGATAATAATCAAATGCTCATATGCTAAATTATATGCATGTTTATAGTTCCCAGGAAAGAGAAAATTCAGCATATACTTAATTTTCAGCAGATGAGGTCCCTGGAATACCTCAAGGTTAATCATAAGTCAAAAAGACTTTGGAATAGGTTTATCTGGGTCACAAAGCAAAATTCAGGTGGAAGAGATTAGCAGAGATTCAGCTGTGGAATAATTAAAGCTAGAACTTTCTCATAGGAAGGGAAAGAAAGGCTTCAGCAGGATGTGGTCTTTCCCCACCACGCAGAGCTCAATGGACACACTGATCAGAGGTATCACTGAACTGATCACGCTCACAATGCTTCCTACATATAATCAGTTGCAAATCTGCTTATATGAATAAATATTAATTATGCAAATTTATATAAATACTTGAAAAAAATCTTAACATATTTTAATGTGTTATGACTGCTAAATTATTCTTGATTATCAGCAAACTTTCAGCCTCATGATATGAAGCAGCACATTTAATTGGCATTTCAAAATAAAGCACAAAACAGGTTTGGAGATTTACTTCAAAAGATTTTCTTCCATGATTTTTCTAACAAAATCTGTTTGCTTCCCAGAAATACCAACATGCATAACCTCTTTATATTCAAATACAGTTTATATAACAATAAAAGCTTAATGTCGATGCACATGCAAACTGGAAGGGTTGCAGCTGAGACATTAGACTTCTCAGTTATTATTTGTTTTTCAGGCATCCAGCTGGAAAGAAAAAGCAATGCTGAGATGGCGATGTACAAAAAAAAAGGTGTCCAGTTAGTTTTTCTCAGGTAAAAGAGGAATTTTTTATGTACATTAGCATCAAGGATTCATAAACTATGACAAGTAGCATACTGATTAAAATGAAAATATATTAATGAATTATTTTTAAAAGCAAAAGCCATGTTGAAACGTAGGAAATCTCTTTCACATTACTCATCATGTGTCCAGTTTTCCAGTGATGCAGTAAGAAACATAAAAAACCGCCACTCTATAACTTCAGAAGGTCAATGTGAGTCTTTTGTTCAACAGCTAATATCTTGGCTTACCCTTTGTGATTCTAGATCTCCCAACAAATGCCGTAAGCTAATTTTGTTGAGGAATATCCTTTTTCCTGGTCTGCTGCCCAAACAGCTAATAGCACTTATTGATGTTTTTCTTGCTGTACTATCCAAAAATACAATGAATGTAAACAAATGCTGTATTGTTGACACAAACACTGGGGCAAATTTGCTGTATAAATCCAGGGTACATCAAAGGACAGCGGCAGAATCAGAGGATGTAACTGATACCAGTTATGTATTGTGTGTTAATATTAAATCAGCCTGATTAACGTCTCTGGGTTAACACTGAGTTTTACTGGGTAAACATATGCCTTCCTTCACTGTAATGGCTAAGTTTGGTCCTGAACTCCATGCCGTGTAGGTATGGGTCAGGACAAATGTCTAGCCTAGCATTCCTGGAACNAATCAGAGGATGTAACTGATACCAGTTATGTATTGTGTGTTAATATTAAATCAGCCTGATTAACGTCTCTGGGTTAACACTGAGTTTTACTGGGTAAACATATGCCTTCCTTCACTGTAATGGCTAAGTTTGGTCCTGAACTCCATGCTGTGTAGGTATGGGTCAGGACAAATGTGTAGCCTAGCATTCCTGGAACACTGGCCGTTACCCGACACTGTTCCTGATGAGCAACCTTGGAAGTAGCTCTCTTGTTTAGAACCAAGGACTGATGGAGAAGATTTAGCCTGTAGTGTCTTAACTGTTTGAATTGTGGCATTTGTTTTCCACTGTTCAGTATTGCCCTACAAGGGAGGCNCAAATGCTGTATTGTTGACACAAACACTGGGGCAAATTTGCTGTATAAATCCAGGGTACATCAAAGGACAGCGGCAGAATCAGAGGATGTAACTGATACCAGTTATGTATTGTGTGTTAATATTAAATCAGCCTGATTAACGTCTCTGGGTTAACACTGAGTTTTACTGGGTAAACATATGCCTTCCTTCACTGTAATGGCTAAGTTTGGTCCTGAACTCCATGCCGTGTAGGTATGGGTCAGGACAAATGTCTAGCCTAGCATTCCTGGAACACTGGCCGTTACCCGACACTGTTCCTGATGAGCAATGTTTGACCTTGGAAGTAGCTCTCTTGGTTAGGACCAAGGACTGATGGAGAAGATTTAGCCTGTAGTGTCTTGACTGTTTGAATTGTGGCATTCGTTTTTCACTGTTCACTATTGCCCTACAAGGGAGGGNTTGTTTAGAACCAAGGACTGATGGAGAAGATTTAGCCTGTAGTGTCTTAACTGTTTGAATTGTGGCATTTGTTTTCCACTGTTCAGTATTGCCCTACAAGGGAGGCAGGAGCTGTTACTATGATTACATTTTTCCTTGTTCTCTGTGTGTTTAGACAACAAGCAATACAGAGTGATAGCAGCACTCTCCAAAGAGGTCTGTTATAGCCCATTAAGGACCAGCAACTCCATCCACCATAAGCAGCAGAAGAAAATTTTTCACTGTATTTCTAGTGCAGCCTGTGCTTAATTACACTGATGTATTGGTCCATGAATTGTTCAAGGATGTCTCGATCCTTTTGAAGTAAACAACTACTTAGTTATTAATTGAATAAATTAATAGAATAAATATTTGAATAAACTGGATTGATTAATTGAATGAATAATCTTACATTTAACATGTATATTCATCTTCAAAGCATCTGGGCTCATGCAAGTGTTCCTTACTGCAGAAGACTTCGAAAGAATTACATTTTGATTGAAGATAAAATGCATCTGTTCTTTTTTATTTGTTGGTGAGGATTATAATAACAAAGACTTGCTTTTTGAAGAATAGCAAGCCACATAACATTAGGAAATGATTATAAAATAAACATAATAAAACATCTTTGTCCTCTGCATTAATGTATTATCTGAAAAAAATTATTCTACCACTATCTTTTCCCTGGTTTTTTGTTTGTTTGTTTGTTTTTCTTTGCATGACTGCACCTCAGAAAAAAAAGTTTGTCTTTTTTCATCATTATGGACCAGGTGGTAGCATATATTAAAAAATCATAAAGTATATTTCCTCTAGTAAAAGAGACTATCCAAGAACACTTTGCATTTGGAGTTTCCCTAAAACAGCCAAGATATAGTTAAATTTTTACCTCACATGAATTTCTTGGCATTCTTTAGGAATGCGTTAAACATGCTATTTATTAGTGAAATCTGCAAATAAACATCACTCAGTCCAACAAGACATTAATTATAAATACATCTTCTGCCAGACGTAAGTATAAGAGGTTTATGGAATTTATTTGTGCATGCAGGGCAAAGACTGTAAAGCATAACACTAGTCATTAACTTGAATAGTATGTACTTTTCACCTGTATTTCCTAACATTTTTCAATTCATTGAAATTCCTTCTTATTAAGTGAATGATCTTTGTGGAAGCTGATTCCTTCAGCATCCGTTTCTCTTCACTATCTCCTCAGGGCTTGTATACTTCTTTTGCAAATTAAAATCCCATTTTTCTTCCAAGTATTTAGGTGCTTATACAAATGCATGCATATAATTATTCCATGGAATTTAAATGATATCATAGTCTGAATGAATATTGTGACTTGAAAATGAGGTTTTCTACAGCAGAGCCACTGAAAGTTCATGTCAGTACAGCTAAACCAAAACTATGACTTTTAGATGGAGAATCGTGCTGGTTAGCTAAAATAAAATTTCCCAAAACAATTGCTCAGAATTTAAACTAAAAGTGAACCCTTAGGGAGAAAGAAAGCATCATTATCTCTATCTCTTTATCTTACAGTTTTATGCTTTTTCTACCTTCTGGACTCCACCTAGGATCATGAATGCAAAAAGGCAGTGACAGAGGCCATTCCAACACCACCTGCTCAGCAGCAGAAAACAACAATGCTCACAGCACAAGCACAGCTGCTGCTGTAGGAGTTTCCATACAGGTTTACAAACTGATGAGAATTATGTTTGGGGGACTCTTGTTTTATACTAACTTGAAAAATTCTAGTAAAGCTCTCCAGTTGCTCTGTCTTTGAGTATAGTCTACATCTGGATCCAGTTATATGCTATCAGGGAATATGTAACTTGTACCTATGTTCTCAAATCAGGAGTAATGTGGGTCTTATTAAATCTGGGCTCATTAGTCAAGTTGGAGATAAGGCCAAGGAATTACCAAAAGAAAGAGAGGTAAGAAATATGTCCAAGTTGGTAATATATTTATGTAGATCTTTACGTATCTCCAGCTAGGTAATTTCTTTTATAATTCCTCCGAAGTCTGTGTCTGCCTTAATGAACCAGCATGGAGAGTTAAGCTGTAAAAAAAAGAAAACGAGAAATAGTTCTCAGAGGGTTAGAAAGTTTTTAACAACGGAGGAGTTCGGCATGAGAGCGCAGCAGTGGCCCCGGAGTCTTTCTCCTATTCGGGGACTGCAGACAGACAACCTGTTCCCAGGGCACGGGACAGGGGAGCTGAAGAAAACAGGCAGTGGCGGACATCATTTAGTTCAAAGAAAAGTCTAAAAGCAGCCAAGTGCAACACGATTCAACCAAAAAGTAGGTGACTGGAGAGTGTCCAAGTGGCTGGCTCCAGCAGAGCTCTGTGGTAAAGGCAGAAATTGGGTTGAATATCTTTCTAAGAAGTGAAATATTTCAGATGACAATGTTGCCTCATACCAGACTTCTTTATTCATTCCCCACTCTAAACATGCATTGATTCACAGGCGTCCATTCCAGCTCCCACTTGCTCCCATATACAGATGCAAGGTGCCGTGTGATTTGCAGTGCTGGAAGTCCGTGAGTACCACCCCCCCAAACTAGCCATGTTGCAGGACGTTTCATAGACAGTGATGCGAGGAAGTTCAGGGAGCTGTAGTGTTCCAATACAGGTATGTCCTTGCAAAGCTCTGTTTGAAAGACTACAACTCCCAGAATATTCCACTTTTTCATTAACTGCTGCAGAGACTTTTGTAAGATGATACCTGCTGCAGGAGAAACAACAACAAAAGAATACAAATAATGCCAGGAATCAATTGTTAGCGAGAAAAAAGTAGCTAGGAAAGTGAATTTTTAAACTGATGCTCCAGAGTCCATATCAGGTTGGTTTTAGATGGCTTGAGAAACCGAGACACAGAGGACTTTACACAAAGAGAAAAACAGCAATACAAAAATGCTTACTTGTACTTTATGGAGTCTCTTTTTCAAAGTTCTACCTTAGCACCGAAAAGGGTGCTCAGGATCTGAACTGAAGCTGAACTCCAAAAAAACCACCCCAGAATGCAACATTTGGGGCACACGTAACTACAACGTGAACGGGAGAGCTCAGCAAATGTATGGATTCGGATACACACTCCTCATCCTGGGAGATATTCAGTGACGAAACTACACCCCTGTGCCATAAGGAGACACATATAACCTCTTTTCATCTAAATATATATATATCTATATATGTGTATGTATATATACAATTTGGCCTTGCCAGATCACGAAAATCATTTATGCAGTGCAGGTAAGAGTGCATTTGAAAGGGGACTAAGGACTTGCATAAACTTCCAGTCCACTGTTCTGTAAATCCTGCCACTCCTGATCCTCAAGTATTCCTACATTATTATTTCTGCCGCTATGCATTACTTTTTTTTAAAAATGCAAAAATAATCCATTGAGCATTAGCTTCCAGTGTACACTAAAGTTTCTGTATCTTTCCATTTCTTACCTAAAACTAAGTGCTCCTAGACACCAGCATGCCTAGAGTATTTCTTGTTGTGCAACTGCTTCAAATCATTTCCTGAGCCAAATATTCTGAAGACTGATAATAATCTGTACTAGAACAGAATTAAATACCTGAGGACTTACACTCTAATACTTTTCTGATCTACAACAACATCCCTGAGACCAGTCTGAAAACAGCACAGTAAATAATGAAAGCTGCTGCATATTGTAGGGCTATGAAACAGATTATTTCAAACTGTGAATGCTTCTAGCTTTATATTTTATTCAGTACTTAACCAAGGACAGAGCTACTTCCTCAATATGCATGCCAGGCATACTAAGTTTTCTAGAACTCTTAGTTTCACCAGTTCTTTGGATTGACCCCAGAGCTTCTGTGTGCATCCTGGGCATTAGCACTCTCCTGCAGATGAGGTTTCTTTTTTTACTGTTATTACAGAGCAATGGCTTCTCCTTTCCAGAATGCTGTAACCTGCAAAGACTACATCAGTGGCACAGTGATAATGATAGTGGCCAAACCATGAATTATTTGTTTACATCTTGACTTCAATTGACTGAGAAAGATATGCACACCACTAGATGAAAAGATTACCATGACTGTAGACATTCAGAGAACTATGGGTCATGCACTCTATTTGCATTTGCAATTTGGAAGAACACCTGGAAAGTCAGAGAAGAAATACTCTATGGATTAACATGGTCCATACACAAGTGTAAAGTCTACAGCATTGCAGGATATGTACTAAGGTCTTTTGCCTATGATTCAATTATGCTATAAATGCCTGGCCTGTAGTAAGCAGCTCCTGCAACTGCAGAGAGGGTTTTCCAAGCATGCAAAGAAATGAGCTTGCCCCTGCACATCGCTGAGAGGTGTGATGTATCTTCCTCACTAGTATCAGACAAGCTTTTTAATAGTTTTCCTCTCAGAGGTCTGCTCTCCTTCCCTCGTTGGGTTTGATACCCGTAGCTTGTGGAAGCAGAGAGGCAGCTAGTGCCACTTTGTATTGAAAAACCAGAGCTACAGTTTTACCTTGCCCTAACATGGTCTGCTGTAACATAGCAGGCTCTTGTACGTGCAGAAGGACTGACAAGATCTAGCCTTCACGATCTACGAAAGCTTTATGCTTTTCATTTTGTGATCTACCCTTTTTCTGGAACTCAGCTAGAACTGGTCGGGTGAAAACTGTAGAGAAATCTCAGCTTTTACTCTTTAAAATGTACTAACATTTTAAAGATAAGAATCAGTGAAAACAACAGAGGAGGATTTCATATTTCAGGACTAAGGATTTCATCTTTTGATCTCACTAGAAAACAGGAGAAAGGGGTGGGTGTGTGTGTGTGTGTGTGTATGTGTGTGTGTATCATAGTGTGCTGGTGAAGAGCATGGATGGTTCAGGGCATGTGGACGCACTTCTGTCTGGAAAACCCTGGGAAGATATGTAGAGTCTCTAACTATGAGCAAGGAACATAGATTTTAATACAGATCCTGAGCTTATCTATATGATGGAAGATTAACTTTTGATAACATTAATGATGACTGTTCATGTAACCTGGGATACGTGTGCATTAAAGATCCGCATCGGTGCAGAGTTTACCAAAGTGTCAACAGCCAAACGGACAACAACAGTTTCTTCCAGCCCGAAGTGGGGTGTAGTTTGAAGTGCAGGAGCTCATGTTTCCACCTTCAGGTCTCCTATTCAGCCAGTGACATGCTGGACAAAATGGCAGTTGTGACTGTCATTTGTTACAAACAGAACTTTTTTCAGATTTCTTAAAAGATAACTTCATATTAGTCTTCAAAATCCTATTTTTTGCATTAATTCACTATATTGTAGTGAAAAGAAAAAGGTCCCCAAATGACTTTTCCACTTTTTTGTGTGTTTTTACATAATTTTACCAAAACTGAAGGAATCTTAACCTTAGTGCTGGCATCGCTTCATTGTAAGCTCATCTTTACAGAAATAAATACAAATGTAGATCAGTTAGGACATGCTCAGTTTCCATATACATTGCAGAAAGGACAAAAAATATCTTTGACATGGGTCTATGTGTCTGCTTTCAGAATATGATCTTCAGAAAGGAATTAGCACTAACATACATTGAATTAGCAACTTCTACCTTTAAAAAAGATAAAAGAAAATATATGAAAGTGTAAATTCTAGAATCTCCCAGTATAATATTGTTCTGGTTCATCTTCCACAGTGTAGGTATCCAAAACTGCGTGCTTTCACAAGGTAACCCAGCACATCCCAAGAGTTTTCTAATAAGCCTCACATGAATCACATTCTGGAGGTGATGGCTTCCTCCATTTATGAGTAGGTGAGATGGACCTCATCCTCAGAGTCCAAAAATTCAAAGTCAGTAAAAAACCGTATGTTTAAAATCCATCAGTTATTTTATTTTCATGCTAGGTCTACCTGTGCTGTACACTCTTAGAACAGGAGACTGTGTTGGATACAAAGTGATTCGGATGTATTCCTGTAGAGCTATACTGGTAAGGGGACCTGGTTTTGGTGCCAAGGAGTGGTGCCTGGTCTGCAGATTAAGTGGTGTGGACTGTCTCACGTTGAATACTGCAGGCAGGGAGAAGAGACCCTAGAGCAAATGATCACTTGGCTTTTGCTGCATTTCTCCCACCTCTGTAGCAACTTGGTGTACTCCAGGCTGAAGCCTACAAGCAGAGTCTGATGTACGTAAATATAGGCTGGTGGAAATCACGGCCAGGAGTGAAACAGGGAGCAAACCAAGCTGATGGTATAAGCACACCTACTAGTTCAGTATTGCATTGCCCCACGGTCCTATAGCAATGGGATGAAAAAGGACCTAAAGTCCCATCAAATGCCACCCATCATGTGTACTTTTTTGCAGGAGGTATGCATGCCTTGTCTGGTCTGAGAATTGCACATAGCAGAAGCTTGGCACATTTAATTTATTTCCTGCTTCTGTTTTTAATCAGAGAGAGAACAGAAGGGACAGAAGGTGCATGTTCTGTGTCACCTTTTGCAGTGGGTTTTCTGTTATCTCTTTGTTCCTACTGTCCTTATTCCCTGGCCATTTATTTTGTTAACAAACAATCTGCCTGCAACTACTTCTTTTTTTAATTAGCACTATGTCTGATTTTAGTAGAAAAGCCAAAAAAGAACCATCTGTATGTAGAATAAATCCATTTTATACTCAGCTTTGCAATACATCATTTAATGCTCTATTTCAGTAATCCTGCTTGCAATCACTTGCCTTCATGTATCATGGCCATTGTAGAGGGAGTAGCAGTGTTGCTGTATAACAGGTAGGATGAAATGGCATTTGCAGTGTGGATGGCTTCACTTTGTTTGGGTGACACATGTCCATCCATCTATTCTGTCATACATCCAACCATTCATCCGCCTACCTACTGTTACATAGATATAGATATCTGCATCAGTACTGCCTTATATTTCTTTCTTCAAGCCAATTAGTCTAACTTCTGGTCAGAAATATGTGTAATTTCTCCCATTACTGGTTAGCCAACATTTGCACAGCATCTAATCTGTTACGATTAAATGATCTGCTACCGTGTGTAGAACTGGAATGCCAGGCTAAAGAAAGCCATTCAATACCTTTACTGCCAGAAAGCAGAACGTGAGATTCTCAGTTTGCAGAGGAGAAGATAGAGGAAGAATGGTAGGAAAAGGAAGAAAGTCGGCAGAATTTCACACCGGTGAAAGACAATTTAAGTTAATTTAAACTACGTACAGCACCAAGAAACATTGCTGGGGGTGGGGGGAGGTATGGCTTCTTGTTCACCAAATTATAATCTTAATTTTTTTCTGCTCTGTATCAGATCAAGAAGCCAACTTGTCTTTCAATCACACTGCAGATATATTGTGTTCAAAGAAGGTAACTGTGGAAAACCGCTGATAAAACTGCTTGTTGTGAATGCTACAAAATCTATTAACTCACATATACGTCAGACATCGGTTTTGACACTTGATATTACTGAGTATTATCAGGCAGCTGGAGCTGAAAAATGTCAGATATAAAAACAATGCCAATCTGTGATACGCTTCTGATGAACGTGACTCCATAGGTCACATTTGACTGGGACATAGAGATGAACTGACATCTAGGAAAGTTAAACTGATCAGAATATTGCTCTTTGATCAGTATAAATATTCAGCCAAATTTAGCACGGGAATCGACTGAATTTATGCTAAGCTAGTGATCAGTTACAATCCTAAGTGCCACTATTTTGATATACAAGCTGTCAAAGAAAGACTAAAAGTAGTAATTTCCCGCTTGCATTGCGTTTCTTGGTGCACACGATCAGGGTTGATGAAATATCAAGTGAAGTGCTTCTAGATCGCGTACAACCATTTTCTCTCATTTTTTACAAGCCAAAAGGACGGAAAAATGCAAAAACACTTGCAAAACATAAAGATATGCTAAGTTAAATGTGATAATGCTAAATTATCAACTTAAAGACATGAAACTCCAAACTAAACCTGAACTCTGAGTTTTATGAAATTTGACTTTGTAAAATCTTTTCACATTTCATATTTGCATTCAATGATGATGTTAAAGTTTCAGTTACATGACTAAATGTACATGTGCCTGCAATAAATTATCTTTTAATATCCAAATACTGCAAATATATAGAGAATATGAACAGTACTATCAGCGTCAGTGTTTTACTACATACACATTTTTTACAGTGTAAAATAAAAAATAAATTAATTATACCAATGTGCTACACAAAATATCCTGCAAGATCTATGACTGCATTTATTTCTTCATAAACTATTTTACACTCTTATACCAAGTGGGGAAAAAAGCCTCAGTTAAAGTTTCCTACAACTAACCCTTAACTACAGCTCAAGCTTTCTTCACAGATTTCATACAGAAATTTGTCTCGGACTGTTCTCCTGGGGACTTTTTTGATTAGTCCACCCAAGGAAGTCACAGCATTTTTCAGCTATTGTCTGCCATCTCTTGATAACTGTTCAAGCCAAAAGCTACCTCCAGCTAAGGAAGACCAGCTAAGGGATGTTTCAGGAACATGACACCATTTTTAAAGAACACTCAGATATTCATTGAAGTATGTGTGCTTGGTAGGAGAAGCGAAGGTCACAGTGCACAAATGTTGTCATGGCAGTGTTTTTCACAGCCATCAGAAAGAAAACACGTTCCTTAACTGTACTCTCAGAAGAGAATATGTGAGTTGAAATAAAAGTTTGCTCTTTTGCATCAACTGAACTTCTTCAGTGAAAATGTGAATTCAAAGCGAAAATGGAAGCTTGAGCAACCACTCCAAAGACTGCGGAGGTTTGGATGTGGAACAGCACACTGGTGTTTAGAAGGAATACTCCTTGAAGCTCTCAGACTCATTGTATAACAAGCTCCGGAGTGCCTTGCTCATAAATGAACTTTGTCTAAGCGTAGATCTGATCCTCTCCCAGTATGAAGTGCACAGTTACCTCTGACAGACAGCACTCTTCTATGTTAAAAAAGACTCAGTAGCACTTTTCACTAGTTTCAGTGTGTGATGCTACTGTGCAAAAAGACCAGAGAAGAAAAGGCCTTTATTCCTTAAGAGGTACAGTCCTCATGAGAATTCAAACTCATTTCCATGGGCTTCACTGACAAATAACTTTTTAATAATGCATGTTCCCGATAGCACAGTAAAGCTGACACAGAAAGGAAAGAGAAAGCTGGGTTTTCTACCATGAGCAACAGAATAATTTGGCAGTTTCCAACTCCATTCCTCAATCATAACGAAAACCAGAGTTTTTGAAGGACCTGTTTCTGGAGAGAATAAGAAAGAGAGGAATATTTTGGATCTGATGCCAAGATGAAATTGCAGGCTTCAAAATGCAAAGAAAATATAACTTAATTTGAAAATTATATACCAATACCACCACCAGTACCACACTTGACAGTGTGTTACATATTTTTGTCTGGACATTTCTCCAACGAAAATCCTGTTTTAAATCCGTTATGTCAATGGCATGAGGAACTCAGTGCATTGCCAGCTAGGAGGCCTGTCACTCTGCTCAACATGTCTGGAGGCATTCATACCTGTACAGTTAATAGTACTTTTAACTTGCAATGGGAACAAGAAGACGAGGGTTTTCTTTGAGCTTTCTACATTTAAGGAGTTATGTCACACTCCAAATATCTCTTTGACAACACAGAAGCCATTTTTACAATAGACTACTGTGTTGCTTCACAAAATGGAACATAGTAGTGAAGGGGCACTGCTTGTAAGGAGAACTTACTTTCTCTCATCTTCGTATTGAAAAAATGCTTAAAAATGGTTGACAAGAAAAAAAGAAAAAGCAAAACTTCTTGAATTGGTAGGGCTTTATCTGGTTATGAAACTGAGTTGGAGTCACAGAGCAAATGTGCATGCCATTTGGTTTTTGGTTCATGAGCTATACATGCAATTATTTTTTTCCTTTGTCATATATACTGACATATATGGTATATCTTACATCATACTGAAGGACAAAAACACCATACAACCTGTTGCTAAAAGAAAAAGGGTTTCATTTTCGTATGGAATATCTTCCATATTGGTAGCTGGGATTCCTGGTGGCTTAGAGTATTCTGAAATTTTTCCCTAGCTCATGTTAACGGCATCGGGATTCTTGGGTGTTAAGAATGAAGACTATTGCCTTTTTATTTAATTTGTTTAAATATTAATAGAGCAACCTGACTGCGGGGCATACAATGAAGAGAAGAATATGTGACTTCAAAGAAGACATATTCAGAGAGTCACAGAAACATTAATATTGGAAGGAACCTCTTGAGGGCCTTCAATTCCAGTCCCCTGTTCAAAGCATTGCTAGCTTCAGAGTTAGATCAGGCTAGGTCCAGCTGAGTTCTGAAAATTTCCAAGAGTTGAGATCCCACAGCCTCTCCCACAGCACTTGTTCCTGTGTTTAGCTACTCCGTCAGGGATTTTTTTTTCCTTTACACCTAGCCAGGATTTCCTTTGCTGCAGCTTATAATCATTGCCTTGGTCCTTTCTCTGTGTGTTTCTGGGAAGAGTTTGGCCCCAGCCAAACATTCCCCTTTAGCCTTCCCTTTTCCAGGCTGAATGAATCCAGCTCCCTCACTTTCTTCCCAGACACCTTAGTGGCATTCAGCCGGACTCTGTACAGTTTGCTGACATCTGCCTTGTATTGAGGCGCCCAGAAGTGGCCTCACCAGTGAGGAAGAGAGAATAATAATCACTTCTGTTTATCTGCTGTCTGCTTTCTCAGTAAGGCCCCATGTGCAGTTACCACAAGAGTGTACCGACAACTCATATTCAACTTACCATCCACCAAGATACCCAGAATCTCTGCAGAGCTGCAACTTAATTTGCACCTGGCCTGATCTTCCACCATATCATCAGTGTAAGAAGAGGTTTAATCAATGTGCTCCCCACATTCAAATGTATTCTGTATAGGACCAGATATTCCTTAAGCTATGGGGAAGACCAAACAAGCCACCGTCTGGGAAAATGCCATCTGTATCTACTACAGAATCAGAGAATCACAGAATGGTAGGGGTTGGAAGGGATCTCTGGATATCACCCAGCCCAACCCCCCTGCTAAAGCAGGGTGGGGTGCACAGGAATGCATCCAGGCGGGTTTTGAATATCTCCAGAGAAGGACACTTCACAACCTCCATTGTCAGCCTGTTCAGGGGTTCTGCTACCCTTACAGTAAAGAAGTTCTTCCTCGTATTCAGGTGGAACTGCCTGTGTTCCAGTTTGTGCCCGTTGCCCCTTGTCCTGTCACTGGGCACCACTGAAAAGAGCCCGGTCCCATATTCTTGACACTCGCCCTTTAGATAGTGATAAACGTTGTTGAGATCCACTCTCAGTCTTCTCTTCCCCAGGATGAACAGAACCAGGTCTCTCAGCCTTTCCTCGTAAGATTCATGCTCTAGTCCCNTCATAGAATCACCGAATGGTAGGGGTTGGAAGGGATCTCTGGATATCACCAAGCCCAACCCCCCTGCTAAAGCAGGGTGGGGTGCACAGGAATGCATCCAGGCGGGTTTTGAATATCTCCAGAGAAGGACACTTCACAACCTCCATTGTCAGCCTGTTCAGGGGTTCTGCTACCCTTACAGTAAAGAAGTTCTTCCTCGTATTCAGGTGGAACTGCCTGTGTTCCAGTTTGTGCCCGTTGCCCCTTGTCCTGTCACTGGGCACCACTGAAAAGAGCCCGGTCCCATATTCTTGACACTCGCCCTTTAGATAGTGATAAACGTTGTTGAGATCCACTCTCAGTCTTCTCTTCCCCAGGATGAACAGAACCAGGTCTCTCAGCCTTTCCTCGTAAGATTCATGCTCTAGTCCCCTCATCATCTTTGCTGCCCTCCACTGGACTCTCTCCAGTAGTTCCCTGTCTCGCTTGAACTGGGGAGCCCAGAACTGGACACAGTACTCCAGATGCGGCCTCACCAGGGCAGAGTAGAGGGGGAGGATCACCTCCATCGACCTGCTGGCCACACTCTTCTTAATGCACCC
>VZSC01017597.1:86990-119608 GCA_013398225.1 Steatornis caripensis | reverse complement strand
AAGTTACTAAAAGAAAATTGGTTCTGTCCCAGCCCAAACCAGGACACTGTCTAAAAGGAGCTGGACTCTGCCAGTGGGAAGGCAGGTGCACAACACTGAAAGGAACAGGACAGTGTCAAGGTGGCCTGTGCCTTCTGAGAGTGAGGAGCAATGGTTCTCTCACAAGGTCCCATGGGAAAAGGAACTAATCCCACACACGTGGAGGCTTGTTGGTGTCTAGTCTGTGAGCAGCTCCATGGGGTAACAAGTGAACTCCTTAGACCCGTGAAGTTATGCACGTGCTTGACTCTGGGACACTTTCAGGTTTCCAGATCTACATTTGTGTTCCCACTGTGTGACATCTTCATACTAGGCTAAGATCTGAGCACTCACCAGCCTCACTTGTACTCAGGTTTTCAGAGGAAGAAAAGCTATGGGTATAGAGAGGACTCCAACGTGCTCTTGAGCACGTCTCCTGGATGACTGAGCAACCAAAATCCTGGAGGCACTGCAGTTTTCCCCAGTGAGGAAGACTTGATGCAAGTGCCTAGGGGCAAAAGCATGCAGCAAAATTTCTGCCTCACCCTCCTGAAAGCTGATTGACCAGATACCTCTGCATGGCAGCAGTGGAGAACGAAGCCTTCAGCTGGAAATTCAAAGTTAATTTGAGAAGAAGCACAGGAATGCAAGACGCAAGCCCCAGATATACAAGTGTAAGTATTCAAGATCTCTGTGCCGGTACCAACCGGATGGTTACGTTCTTTGCCTGCCCTCTGCCTCCATCAGCTCCAACAGCCAGCAAATGATTGTGCTGCTGAAGCCATTTCTTATCCTTCTTGTCCACTTAAAAGAGAAATAGCCTCAGCTATATCTCTGACCCTATGTTACAATCGATATCAGTAGTGGTTCACCTTAAAGCACAGTTGACTGTAAAGACTCAGAGACAGTGACTGTTCTCTCCCAGCTGTAAATACAAGGGAATGCAATGTCATTTCTATGCTTTAGCTATTTCTCTGCAAGTAAAGACATTCACTGAAATTGTATTTATGTTTGTGTTTATTCTCATTGCCCGTCAAGTTTGGACATGCATAGTAATGACAATGTTCTTGTTCTAATTTGGTTCCTGTCACTACTGTGACTCTTAATGAATGTTTTGTGCATGGTGTTCCTGCGAATTGCTTTCAGGAAGAATTTTTGCATTTGTTTGGGATGCAAATCAGCCAAGAAAAGCTGAGAGGTATAATACCACCGGAATTGTTCATTTATTTCCCTGAGAATGCGATATAAATCCTTTAGATATCTAAAAAAGAAATAAAACAGTATAAACAATATTATGAAGGGAAACAATGACTTTATACTTGCAGGGCTATAAGTGAAAACTGCAAGTCATTATAGAAATAAGTGACAGACCAATTTTACTAGTTCCAGTTATTAGACTAAATCATTGCAATTTTTTTTCCTTTTTTGCTTTATTCAGACAAGTCATGAGTAATGAACCATAGTCTTTTCATCATTCTTTATACCTGTTCTATTCAAAGCTTGTGATTCACCTGGGAACTTTTGGGATAAATTCAGATTCTACACACTCTATTTCTTCACTCAGCTGCATCTTACACTTTGCAACAAATAACTGGGTAAGAGAATCTACTGCAGAAAAGCTAAAGAACTTCACCAAAACACAACCGCCAGCTTCCTTCAGTCAGCTGCTCTTCACCTGAGTACCTTCTGACAAAATATGTCAGTCTTTAAACTTTAGTGAAATACCAGAAGAAACATCATTTCCTCTGAAAACTAGCGACCTCTTGCCACTGGACATAATCTTTGTGTCTCCGGAAGAAAAGGAGAAAGTAATACCCTTGCCTTCTGAAGCCTGTTAGCTGAAGGATGCATAATTCAGTCTTACAGAAAAAAGAGTCCAAATGCAGCTTATTCATTCATCACAAAAAACACAATCATGTATGTTTCTGTCCTTGCCTGAGTTCCATACACAGATGACTATCATAACTCTCATGGTCTTCCTGGGGATTCGAAAGGGGAGATGAGTTTTGTAACTGTAAAGGTACATCATCCATAGATGATGAAACTATCAGAATTGCATTTATATTTGTATATTTTACCTAGCAGAGATGCTATGCAGGTAGTTCAGTTTATGCCCGTAGTAGATACTTCATTTGGATAGATGATTCTTATAATGCGAACACTTACAACAGCCATCCCTGAGAACAAACCACATATTCTCAAGAAAAAACACAAATTATCAAGGCAGATCCAGCCCTCCGTTAAAAGAAGTGGTCTGGGAGAAAAAAGAAACAAGTCCCAAGACGTCAGAGTTCCCCAAGCAGAGTATCCAAGTCCTCAAGTTCACAATGAGCCACTGCCTTTATTGTCACACAACTGGACTGTTTGCAGGGTGGCTGCGGGGGAAGCTGCAACTGAGAAAATGAGGAATTGAACCAGCACCTAGTAACAAATCAGCACCACTGGCAGTAGCCTCAGACAGTCTCAGGGTGCATCTGCTGACAGTTAACTAAGCTCTCTGGTTAGCTCCCACTGCCTGGACCTCTGTTTGTCCATACTGCACGCAACTACTTTGAAACTCTCCTTTGAATTAAAACCACTAATGTCCTCTGAGATGAAGATCCAGGACTCTTCTGGATTTGATTCTCTCCAGGGACCACTCCTAGCAGTCAGTAGGCCAGGGTTGTCTCTTTCCACATTACAGTCTTCCAGCTCCATCCCAGTAAACTGCGTCCTTGGATACTCCCTACACCTTCCCACGTCAAGCCCAGACCACGTGACACAAACCCTCTGTTGTAGTCTACACAAATATCGTTTTAGTGGTCTGCAACACACGCATGTACTGTTTCCAATTTTCATATAGAAAACAGGAAAAGATCCTTCAGAAAATATTACTTTTATTTACAGGCACAGCAGCACAATATAGGAAATTAGAAAGATCAGAAAGAAATGCAAAATACCATGCGTCACTGGAGTGACTGAAGTTTGTACGGTACCTTTCATGTGTATAATACCTTGCTCCTAGGTACTTAATCTAGACACCCTATTCCTGGGAGAGTTATGTGGCTACCTTTGAAGTTCAGCAGTGAAAATGTCACAGCTGAGTGAAGTTATAATCCACAAACAAGAGAGAGGGACAAAGATGTAAAGCAATACAGGGCTTATATAACTGCAGCTAAAGCTCGAGCTCACCCTCCAAGCATGACTGCCTGCTTCGTATGGGAGGAAGAGTGCCATATCCAAAGAACATGGCAGTTCAATGTGTAATGGCAGATTCTCCCTGGGAGCCTGGTAGTGGAGAGATGGTTTTCCTTCCAGACCAATATAGCTTATTCATAGCTAATGTTATCTTAATTAGACACAGTAATTAATTAAATACAATGATTAGATGCAGTAATTGCACCCATTAATTAAATACTGTAGCTTACCCACTTTTCATCAGTGAGTTTCATCTTTTCATACAATCCTTGTAATTGAGATGATTTGTTCCATTTTAGTCATAAAGAGAAAAATCCACAAAAGTGCTAAGAGGAATGGAAGTGCACCAGTTCCACTCCTAACTCCCCAAAGCCTTCTCTTATCCCTGTGTAATGCGACAAGTGCCTGAATTCATGAGGTGCTTCTCTGCTTGACTTTAATCCACATTAGGAGGCTGCCTGTGACCTAAAGGTGGCTTGGACTAAGAAACACCTAAACCTGATTAGAGCCCAAAACCTATGCGGGGGAATACCATCCCTCTCAGAGCTCATTTTGGTGCATGTTTTCAGATCACACCTAAATGATACCAGCTGAAACTGTCAGATTCAGGTAGCATTTAGGTGAGACTAGAGGGAGACGACAGTCACTTGCCTAGAAGATAAGAAAAATTGTGAGAAAATTCCTCCATCAGTCTCTTAATCCACATGATCCACTAACTGCAGGATTGCCCCATGCTGTAGAGAAAGTTGGATGGACTAGGACTTCCACGCCCTTTGGTAAGGACAGGCCAAATATAACACAAGACTCACTGGATCAATCAAGAGCATGGCCTGTGGTTAGGACCATCTTGGTCTTTGTTCCCACATCTGTTTTTGTATTTTTTCACTGTCAGTGTTACATGGTGTGGGAGGATTTAAAGCCCTTGAAGCTGAAGAAGCCAAACCCGGTTCTCTCATCTCTAGGGCAAAAGCTGTTACATGCTAGGGATGAAAATAATTCTGTTCTATACCACTTTCACAAACCCTATATTAAGTTCCTTAGACCTGATTCTAAAAAAGTCTCCAGTGCAACAGTAGCAGACAGTTTTCTGAAGCCCTGGCTAAGACACCTAAGGACTCAAAAGAAAAACAGTCTTTAAACATCCTTATCCTTATTCTGTCTAGCAGCTTCCAGCTCTGCATACCAGTCTGTGGGGATCCCGTCAGCCTGTACCGAATCACCCCCACCACTGGCATGGGGTCCAGACTGCCTGGATGTGATCTGAACTCCACTGCAGGGATATCTCAGAAGCATGTCACTGAATCTAATGTACACTCTGCTTGATTTGAGATGCCTTGTTAACTAATGCAGAGATGCCTATGTAACAGAGCATAGCATCAATAAGGACTGGGAAAGCTCCTCTCTGTCCTAATCAAAAATGCTCATGAAGCCAAAGGGAATTAATGAAACTGCCCCTGAATCCCTATTTCCTGAAACTCTCCAAACACAGCACCTTAACCTTTCTCAGAGACTCCTGTTCACAGGCAGAGATTTACTAACATCCTCCTAACAGGCAAAATGTGTTGCTGTTCCTTAAAATGTGACACATATATTTCAAAGCCATAAATCAATCTCCACCCATCAAACAAGGGTGCTCCTGGTTGAAACTTCGAGGGTTACCTCTGTGCAGGGAGCAATAGTTGACCAATTTCTTACTTAGTTTTTAATACCTGTCAGGCCACCAGAAGCCAAGTAGTAAACAAAGATTTAAATTCTGTAACAGTTCCGCAAACTTAGTAAAATAGGGATTCTGTTAATTCTGGAATGGTTCCATGTAATACCATCATCTTTGGCAAACAGGACGCTAACTGTGAAACAAGAGCTGGCATGTAATTACAATAGTCATGAAAGGAAAAGGAGCAACAAACTGAGAAGCAATCACAGCCGTGACAAAGAATGTAAAAACTCCAGAGAACAATGCAAATAGCAAACAAAACAAAAACCTACCACCACCTCGAAGACCTCGAAGCCCCCCTTCCCCCCAAAAAATCCCACAACAACTTATCATCAGATATCCGGGACCATAAAAGAAACCCAAAACAAAGACACATTGGCGTGCAGTATGTCTACTGCACTGTAGTGTATCTAAAACCATGATCAAGGTGTTATCCAGACTAACATGTTAAAAAATTAATTATGTCTAAATAAAGCTGATGGGCTGGAAAAATGGGTCAACAGCTTAAAATATCTCATGATTTCAAGAGCAGTTTAATTATAACTACATGAATTCTAGTCTTAGCTCATTTATTGTAGTGGTCATGAAAAAAAACATTTGAGTCCCAGTACAGAATTTTTGTTCAAAGAACTTTGCAAAATAATCTTCCTACTTCTTGCTGATCTACAGACAAGATACCTGCCTGTGCAAAGCTCGGAAATTAAAATAGTTTTAGGTCAGCAATGTGTTAATGTGCTGGTTCTCCCACAGAAGACTGAGTGCAAGGGCAGTACACACTGCATCTTTCAATGGTGCTTATCAGTGTTTTGCTGCCAAAACAGAAGGTAGAGTTCCAGGGGAATCTGCCCTGGATCCAGTGTTACTTAGTATTTTTACTCGCCTAAAAGAAATAAACCTAATTAAAGTTTCAGACGATATCAACTTCAAAGAAAAGTGAACAAACTAGGGAAATGGTTTGAGGAAAACAGGACATAGTTCAATAAGAAGTAACACAGATGCTGAATCTGTGATGTTCCACTCTAAGCTGGTCGGAAAACTGCATTTTTACTTGAATTTAAAAATTTGTACAGTGATTAGAGACAGGGGAATAACAACAACAGTCTAAAGCATGTGCACTAGAAAAGGCTCTTTAGAGAAGATTACGGAGGGCATAAGAAAGCTAGGTAATTCTTTCAGCTTCATAAAAAGACAAGTATAAAACGAATAAATCCATCTCCTGTATGGGCAGAACAGAGAGCGACGGCTTTAAATTGCACTAGATGAGTTCAGTCAGGTATCAAGAAAATAATACTGAACATAACATAACGGTGANACAAACTAGGGAAATGGTTTGAGGAAAACAGGACATAGTTCAATAAGAAGTAACACAGATGCTGAATCTGTGATGTTCCACTCTAAGCTGGTCGGAAAACTGCATTTTTACTTGAATTTAAAAATTTGTACAGTGATTAGAGACAGGGGAATAACAACAACAGTCTAAAGCATGTGCACTAGAAAAGGCTCTTTAGAGAAGATTACGGAGGGCATAAGAAAGCTAGGTAATTCTTTCAGCTTTATAAAAAGACAAGTATAAAACGAATAAATCCATCTCCTGTATGGGCAGAACAGAGAGCGACGGCTTTAAATTGCACTAGATGAGTTCAGTCAGGTATCAAGAAAATAATACCGAACATAACATAACGGTGAGGACAGTGAGCAATGGGTACGGCCTGTCTGGGCGGGCTGGGGTGTGTTCGTGGGGACAGCACGCACCTGGTTGGGCTTGACTACGGACCTCCCAGGCTCCCTCTGCCTCCATTTTCTTCAGTAACTGGCAGATATGGTAAGTTTGCAGCTCTCATTTTGTTTCTTGTCTAGAAGGAAATGCCTCCCCATGGAAGCTCCCGAGAAATGTCTTTAGTTCATATGCCAGTTCCCCGCTCAGTACNGTTGGGCTTGACTACGGACCTCCCAGGCTCCCTCTGCCTCCATTTTCTTCAGTAACTGGCAGATATGGTAAGTTTGCAGCTCTCATTTTGTTTCTTGTCTAGAAGGAAATGCCTCCCCATGGAAGCTCCCGAGAAATGTCTTTAGTTCATATGCCAGTTCCCTGCTCAGTACTGTGGTGCCTCACTCACAGGAAAGGGGCTGCTTGTTTGCCCGTTTTACAAGTTTAGGAAATAAGTACTTGAAAAACACAGCAGAGCAACTTTGAACAAAACAAACAAACAAAAAAGCCAAACTCATTATAATATAAAGGAGAGGGAATAAACTGATGGATTGTTCTTGTCAGCTCTTTGCTGAAAGGTATAAGTTTAAGGCAGCTACAGAAACAGAAAATGAATTGGCACTTCACACTCCAGTATACTGTGAAGCCTCCAGAATGCTATTCTTACTATTTTTCAGATGTTACCACTGAGTCCTTACACATGGGAGAGACAAACACCCCCTATCTGAGGCCTACACGTGAGCTGAGTCCTGGAGAAAGCACCGATAAAGGCAGCCGTACCTGAGCGCTGGGTGGGTGTGAGGTGCACAGGCTTTGCCCATCCTCTGGATGTGCAGACCTACAGAGGGACGGCATGGCTCCTCTCCAGTCTCAGCACCTGGCTTTCCTTCCTTCTAAACAAGGACTAAAAAAACTTCATTTGCTCTTTACTTCTGCCCGCAGAAGGAACAGGGTGACCATGAGGACCATAGCCAACCTGTCCACTATCACCAATTTACTTGTAAACCTGGACTCAGCTTGGAGTAACACACCAGCATTTAAAGCACAAACACTATCATGTTAGTGTCATCATTCCTGTACACCAGGGAGGCTGAAACCCTTCTAGGGATTTGAGAAGCACACTTCAAGTGGAGACATGACACTTTTCCACACGCTGAAAACTTTAAGGTATAAGAGCTCACACACCACTCATGATTTAGTGCTGACATCGCTTTTACTTGGGAGACCAAATATGGCTTTTCAAATAAACGTTAAAGCTAAGGACTTCAAAAAAAAAAAAGAAAACCTGAGTATTCAATATTTCAGCTTTGCATATTATACGTTTGGTGACAGTATTTAAGTTTAGGATAACCGTGAACTTTGTGGCCATGGAAATGTAATTTATAAAGTGCCCTAATGCACTGTGAATGAAATGACACCACGATTCAGAGAAGAGGACTCCTTTGGAATTTTCAGGGGTTGGTAAAACCAAAAGTCATCAAATAATCTTATTATTATTATTTCTTTGTTTTATTTGTATGCACACCAACAGAAAGCATCCCTGCTGCAACACACCTGGGACTGCAGACAGAGCACTTCAGCAGGGAGCAGGTAGCAATCACTCTACAGCGCGTAAGAAGTCCAGATCTGCATGTGGTTTTCGTTCAGCAGATACGAGACAAAGGAAGAAAAGATCCTTCCTTACATTGCTCCCTCTTTGCTGTTTGCACAGGTCAGACCAAATTTGACTCCAGGCTGCTGACTTTAAGGGTCCAGATACATTAGCAGAGACTTTCTTTTGCTGTGTGCTATAATATAATGCACTAAACACCAAATTTGTGTAAACAGTTTACTGTGCACACTTCATATTTTACTTGCAATTTGCATCGAGCTGTATCTAAAGGGAAATTCAGTTCAATTTTAAGTAAACAAAGCCAGCATTTACGGTTGTTTAAATAAAAATGCCTCAAATATGTTGTGCATAGAAAAGAAACTTTATTAAAATATATTTTAAACATAAGCCTTTTGTTGAAGAAATTAGATATTATTCGCAATCAACTAATTGAACAATTTATATCAGACTATCCTAGCCAAGATTTTAGGGCAACTAATTCAGGTCTGCTTGTATCTCAAATTAAAATATTGCATTACTAGATGAAAATAAACATTCCTCCTCTTTTCAGCTTCTATTCAGTTTGACTAGAAACGACTGATACTTTGAATTGAACAAGACGGGAAACGTGGAGAGAAGAGAACCTTCTTTCTGAAGTTACGGGAGCAGTTATACCTGACAAGTGTTGAGTTTTGACTGTCTGCAAAACTTTAACAAAACTAAAAGTTCCTTGTTAGTGAAACTAATGCCAGAATGATTTCATCTTCAAAACTCATCCTCTCTGCTTAACTGCCAAAGTACTTTGCTGCCTTCCAGTACACATAATACTGACTGGCATAAGCATGATTTAAATATCTTCAAGCCTGGAAATAAATAGAATGTTACCTCAAATAAAAAAAAGCATCATTTAAATCAAGCATACACTATTTATTTAGGCTGCTTCCATAGGTTAATCTGCAGTGGAGTACCAGAGATGTAGTTGTACAAAATATCTATGACTACAGGTGTGCTTCAATTTCTCCCGCAAAGACAAAGTCTGTTTCTTACCTCTGCTCTCACCTCCCCCTCATGGTTTTCACCTTCCTGGCTGAGTGCATCAGCACTCTGAACCTGATCGGTGAGGTGAATCTGTGCACCAGCGGAGATGTCTGTAAGATGTGTTGGGGAAAGGGAGACGTAACAGGCAGCTTAGGAGTGGGAGAGGGGGGAAATTCTTACCCTGGTTTGGTGTGCTCAAGGTCTCATCACACAGAAGTGTCACCTATCTCACCTACAGGACGTACGTGCAGGCACGTGAGCTGGCTGGCATTGACAAACGTACTGCAGGCACCGTGGCATTACAGGAAAACTGACCTGACTCTCAGAGTTAACTGCTAACATCCCTTTCCAAAAGATTGACTGTTCACGTGCTCTGCATCACACAGCACAAAGTGCAACCATGATGTGTCTGCTCCGTACCCTCTTCTTATCATTTCTGTGAGCAGCCAAGATACTCTCGGTGAAGTGACTACCTCCATTTACTTACTTTCTTTAATCTCAGTTTTAACTAGGAATGTGGGAGAAAATAAGCCGAAAGCAGCAAACCCTCAGGTACTGCCAAAAGTCGGATGAAGTCAATGAGGCTGTATTAGATTTATATCAGGCTGGAGGCATGCCCTCTTGGGAACCTTAACATTTAACTTCTATTATTGTACTGAATACACTTGTAAAAGGCTTAATATTTTATTAATAGTATTTCACAAATTATCTTAACATATCATTACACAAAGCAGCAAGATCTTTTGCTCCACCAGCAGAACTACCGCTTGAACACATGCACATACTCACATATTTTGCCCATCCCTGATACTCACTTCAGAGGGCTTTCCATTTCACCCGGTGTGAGAGGCGGGGAATCGTTCACTGAGTTATTAGCCTCAGATAATGGATAACGTCTCTTACTGAGGTCAAGAGGAGCCATATGATCACAGGAGGGAAGAACTTGACTCACAAAATTCTTTATTTTCTTGGGATACAGCGACAACAGACATGTCATGACCGTAGAAGAAACAGTTATATTCACAGAACTGGGGTTTTTTTAATATCAGCTTTTTATTTGGTGCTTCTTCAGGCTTTCTGTAGCTTTTCCTTTGACAAAGTTCTCTGAAAGAGAAGGTCCCTGAAAACCAGGATGGGAAAGACACTGCCCTTTCAGAAAACCTTCCCATATAAACGTATGAATAAAGCACAGATCACATTTGTCATCTGTGAGGTTATGGTGAAGTCGTGTGCATGTTTTTCGTTATTTTCAGAGAATAAAGGCCCTTCTGATGAGATGCCACCTTTCACTCTTCCTTAACCAGCAGGTAGCCATTCTGACAGCCTGTGACAGCTGAATCCAGAAACTTTCTTTTATATAATCTTCAAAATTCAGTATAAGCAATCCTATGCTAGGATCTAAACTTCTCTCATCTCCTGTCATAAGCTATGGTTGAACTGCAGTTCACGAAAGCTTGACATACACTTTGCAGTAATTCAGAAATGGTCGCTTTTCTGAGTGTCAGATTTTGTTTACATATATAAAAAATTGTTTGGATTTTAGTTCTTTGTTTCCCATCCCCTGAAGTATAACTTTTTCACGTCCGTTGTCCAAGGAAGGTTGGTTTTGCACTTACAGAATACCTTTGTATAGATTAAGGGATATAACCACCTCCCACTAGCAAACTAACATTTAGGTCGTAAAACAAACAGAAAAATGGAAGGGACTTCCTGATTACAGTTATGAAAATAGCATAGTATTATTATCATTATTGCTCCTGAACACTGCAAAATTATTTTAGTAAATGTACTTATAACCGTTCTGACATACCGGGATAAAATGTTCTTTTTGTAACGTTTATACACCAAGAAATTGTGTTTTCAGGAGCTCGAAACACTGTATTGTGTTGTGACACTGTGATGTACTACCACTCTACGAGTGCTCTGCCACCATCACTTGCATTAGTGAATTTCCAGCCCAGGTAAAACAGCAAACACACTGCCACTTCACGCTACGCAATAAACCAAGGCAGCAGAAAAATACCTGACTCCTATTCTTGTTCTACACTCCTGTTGCAGCGATGACATACTTTGGGGTAAGTGATTAGACTACTTGTATAAATTCAACAATCTTTCACTGAATTTTAATTGCTTAAGGCTCAGCTTCATGAAATATTAATCTTTTCTACTTAATATTTACTCGGAGGTTATTATAGTTCATCCTTTGGCACAGGAACTGAAATTAGTTATCTAATTGTCTTTCTGGAAGTTTGTAGATTAAGTTTAGATTGATGATTAAAACACACAAAAAGCTGTGATTAATGCGTTTTGCTGTACCAATCTGTATGCTTGGGGAACTTACAATTTGTCTAGCGATAGATGTAAAGCTCAAAAAGCTTCTTTTAAAAACACACATCAGAATTGACATTCTAGTTCTATGAAAGATCTTTCTCTGAGGCAGCTGATAAAATATCAAAGACTGTTTGGATTGCAAAAGTATTACATTCAGTAGGAAAATCCACTACAGTAGTTATTAAATTCCTATCAGATACTGCTCAAAATAATACACACACACAAAAAAAAAAAAAAATCTAGGGATTCCATATGATGGGGAACTAAAATGCTTTATTCTTTCAACCAGAATTATGTTTATTTAAATAAGTACTAACTTTACCATCATAACCACATATTTTTTGGCTGTACAGATGAAAGTCTATGGGAAAATAAAAGTTGCGGTCAGACTGATCTATTCTTATTGCTCTTCCAACCTGTTAGCTCATTGAGAACGGAAGGAGTTGAAGTGAGGTTAGAAGAACCCTAGCCCAGAAGTAGATGGCTAAGTTTAAGATTCCACTGTACACGCGAAGATCACAAGTAACTTTTTTTTTGTCCCAAGACTAGGTAAGCTTTGAATAGTTCCACAATATGACTGGGTCATGAGCTCATTGGAGCTACAATTCTTTGGCTTGAGAAACCTACTGACAGTAATTCCATGAACGTCATAAAGGTATTGAATTCAGGGAAGATAGAAGTTTTAAAAGGCTACCTACAAACAGTTCAAAGCACGTATTTTTTCAAACCTTGGTTAGCAAAGATTAACAAATAATACATTGTCTCCCTTCCTTGAAACTTTCAAATTGCTATGCCGGAGACATTAGGGTTTTATTTTACATTGGTTTAAATATTGCACAAACCCTTAGCCAAGCATTTGGACTGCATTTCATAGCCAGCTTAAAATCATGCTTGGAGTAATCCTCTATGTTTGTAAATGTTTTTAAGATCATGCAGGAATGAAAGACAATAAGTTTTCCATAAACATGATATGGTTAATACAATTGAATAACAAATATGCTCCAAGTTACCTGACCTCAGTCTACAAAATCCTCAGTTACATACAAAATCAGTTAGATTTATCCTTGGTTATTTTATGTGATTCTGGTTATTGTGCTTTTCCTAATCTTTAAAATATTAATTTATGAGTTGGCACAGTTTCAATGAAATTTTACAGCAATTTAGTGAAAATACTTATTTTAGCTTTCTGTAAATATACATGCTTTAATTGTTACCTAATTTGCTCAGTAGTGTGTAATCTGTGGCCAAGTGGGTGGATGATGTTCAGAAATTTTTCCTATGGAATATTCCTCTTTGTTTACAAAAGAACCATTTATAATCGGATTTCCACAGCACTTACCAGAAGCCTTACTGTGAGAAAAAATTCTGCTTCAAAGATGCTGAAAATTTGCCAAAATCTAAGCAGATTATCTCTGACTCCTGGCAAAAAAATGCCTGCAGATGAAATACAGCAATGATATTTTGTTCTGTAAGCATTTGTAAATATGATTTTTTTTTAATTAGAGAGCTACAAATTATTTTATGCTAAAAGTAATCTAGTTTTAATTGTGCCCCAAAGTTAATGAGTCAATCGTGCATGTATTATGGGATAGTGGTACAGCTAAGATAGGCATGATCAAACTCCCAAACCTCCAAGCCAGAAATCAAGACTAGAAATCTGTGCCTGATTCATTGTAGGTCATCCAGTCACTCTTGCTAAGTACTTCCCTCTGCAACAATCACCACTCAATGCAGCAAAGTTAATCTGAAATAGGAGGTACTTCTATCACTAAATACACCACTGTGGTTAATTTCTCTAAGAAAACCCTATTAACAAAATTTTACATTTATTTGTTTCGGTTTGCTCTGGTTGCAAACACTGGAACATATTTTCCTTGGTGGGTGTATTTTATAGTAATAACCCAATGGCAAATAAAATAATTATTATTTAAGTAGTCTTTAAATATTTAGCTTGCCAAAATAAGCTTCATCTTTTTCTTTTCGTAACTGCTTAGTGTATGATGTTCACATACATAATAATTCTTCTCTAGAACATGCAATGAAATATCCCTCTCTAAATTGTTGTGTAACTAACTGCTTGCTCTTGCCCCTTTCTTTCAGCTGGCGACAGGACCATCATGTCTTATACCTGAAATTTTGTCATAAACTTTTCAGGACATAAGCTAAGCTACCTTGGATGTAACATCTATATAACAACAGTGTAAAACTGAACTACTACGTAATACTGAACTCTAAGGAATACTTTGTTTTGTCATTTTGAAAGTAGTATCTTGGGATTTAAGTGATAAGTGGTTTTCTCAAACTTGGTCTTGTTTTCCAAAATATTCTAGCATATGAAGAGTAAATGTCATTCAAATCTTGGACACTATATATATCTAAATGCACACAACAGCTTGAAAGAAACTTGCAATGCAACATAACAAAGTGTATCATTTTTTAGATCAGATCTGATATACTCTATTGAGAATTGTTTATGGAAGAACTGGAGCATGTCCAAAATTCAAATACAATTATTTTAGTACCTTTTTGAAACAATATAATGAAATGTCTCACATGCTCACATTAAAAGATGGAATAATCCTATAAACTATGTATTCTGATGTTCAAATAAGCAGAAAAATAGGAAATTCAGACTATCAATATACAGTGAAAATTAGCAGCAATTTTGTGACCTCTCACTGTTATTTGATGTTCAAGTCAACCATACTTGTAAGGTCATCTGAACAGTATTTGAATCTCTATAATTATGTTACCCAAAGTATCATCTGTCTTTTGCTAAAGCCTTCCATATACCTGTAGGAGGCTTATGTTCATCAAACACAACATTATCTTATGAAGTTCCATTGCATTAGTGTATATGGAATTATGCTATAACAGTGACAGTCTTTGAATTAATTTAACATGTCTTTCTACAGAAAAATTATTTAACAAGCAGTCCAATGCTTCTTGGTAGCCATCGTATTGAATGCTTTGAATAGAGAGAATTTCATTGCACTGCCATCTAACTCTTCAGTAACAAGTGCTTAGCTCTTAGTCTTCAGTTATTTGAGACTACTGTCCAGATCCATTAGTATATTGTATAAGAGCAACACGAAGCCTGAGCCAACAAAAGCAAATACCTAGGGCGAAGCTGTAAGGCAACAGAAGCNTCAACCATACTTGTAAGGTCATCTGAACAGTATTTGAATCTCTATAATTAGATTACCCAAAGTATGATCTGTCTTTTGCTAAAGCCTTCCATATACCTGTAGGAGGCTTATGTTCATCAAACACAACATTATCTTATGAAGTCCATTGCATTAGTGTATATGGAATTATGCTATAACAGTGACAGTCTTTGAATTAATTTAACATGTCTTTCTACCAAAAATTATTTAACAAGCAGTCCAATGCTTCTCAGTAGCCAGCTTATTGAATGCTTTGAATAGAGAGAATTTCATTGCACTGCCATCTAACTCTTCAGTAACAAGTGCTTAGCTCTTAGTCTTCAGTTATTTGAGACTACTGTCCAGATCCATTAGTATATTGTATAAGAGCAACACGAAGCCTGAGCCAACAAAAGCAAATACCTAGGGCGAAGCTGTAAGGCAACAGAAGTAATGTATTTGACTGAGAGTGTTATAGTGGCCCATACACTTCCTTTTGAAAATAAAGACAAGGTCCTGGTGAACGTAGCAGTAGATTTTTTGCTTCTTCAGTGAGAGACTACATACTCCATCACTCCGAGGAAAAGAACCTTAGCAGAGAAATGCACTTCTTCATTTCCAGTAGATTTTTTTGTCTATTAAAGCATGTGCATAATTACACTAAAAACGAGACAGAGACAACTAACAGCAAAATTGTCAAGACCAAATTCTATTAAAAGTTGCACATGGAGAACACTGAAGAAGTGAAAGTAAGGGCATGATGTGACCATAGGATTTGGTAGAGCAGTACTTTTCACAGCGTTCCACAGGGATCAGTTGAGCTCTATAACATCCCAAGGAACTATGTCACCTTTTAGATAAATTGATATAAATTCTATTAAAATTTATATTGTTTTTAGCAGTACCTCTGCCTATTGCATTCTGTGAGTTAATAGATAAATATATATGGGTGGAGTTTAACAGACGACTAATAATTATTGGAGTTGCTATCTCAAGAATTCCTAATCAGTTCAAATACATTAAGATTATGATGGAAGTTTAGCTTACAATTATCCAGACATGTATCTACATTTGGCCAAATGTAATATGTGAGGGTGGAGAAATCGTTTATACAATCTAACTTAAAATATCTGATTTGTAGTTTCTCTTAAGCAGCCTTTACAGCTCAGGTACTCTGAACCACCCTGTTGAAGAGCCAAACTCTCTCCATTGACTACCTTGAGAGTCTTGGCTCAGATGTTCGGTCGTTCAACCAGATTATGCAAATCTCCCCATTCCCCTCCTCCATCTCTCTCACACACACATATATACATATAGTTTATACCTAAGAACTTTTAGAGATGATGCAGTAATGGAAGAACAGCAGACTAATGCTGTTTAGAGTCCGCAGGACATTTTCAATATTTACTGCTTCAACTACGTGGCCATTACTAAGAAAAGACACAATATAGTTTAATAACTGAAGGGAAGCTAAATAAAATAATCGACTCTTTCACCCAGAATTCTGAGAGATGTGGTATGAATAAGAACAGTATTTTTAGCAGAATACTTAGGGGAACAAATGCATGCTCCACATGTGCCTTTTTATTCCTATGCATGAAAGGCTAGAGCACAGAACTGAACACCACAAAGGTGAGAGATACAATACTGGAGTAGGCAGAACAGTCTTAAAGGCACTTTCTTAAAGAAAGAAGTACACGTAAATTAGATGAGCTATTTTGTAGAATTAGAAAATTACCTTTTCCAAAGACTCCCACAAAAGAAAGCATTAATTAATTTGAGAGCACGCACTTTTATACTGTTTTTATAGTCCCATTTCAGTGCCTAAAATTTGAAAAAGCTCTTTTCTTCTGAGTCCTACAAGTCAGAACCTGGCCTTTAAAACATTGCAAAAGATGACAGTACTTGCGACTGTCAAATAATGCCTTCTAATAATTCTCCTCTTTATAATCAATCTTTGTAAATAATTCACTTTTTAAAGCTGCAGTAACCTAATCTTATTGCTGGTTTCCCAAAGAATTCAAGCCACTGATGTCTTCACATACTCAATGCCACTGCTTTAAATACCAGTTTCCCCAGGAAACTTCAGCATTTCAAGGATATCAGTGAATGATATTGAAAATATTGGGTTGGAAAAGGTTTGTTAGACCTCTGTTATACTTTAAGTCATTTCAAATGTAAAACATAATTCATACTTTTTCACGTGATGCTTCTAGTTCCAGTGAACAACACTTTCTTCCCTTAGTAAGTAGAAGCACAAAAGATGGGGCAGCACTTGTCAAAATGCATGGTTATTCCTGGAGAGGTTGAAATGCAGTAAGGTAATTCAAATACTTGTAGGTATAAAAGGTAAACCGAGAAGTCATCTACACTTCTCCCTTCCCTCACCTGCCGTACAGCCTAGCCACGGTGATAACACCTACCTGTGCCTGTGCCCATCTGAAGGAAGCAATGTGACTAGGGGCACAGAGAAGGAGGTCAATAAATACCCTCAGATGGGATGCCGTTAGCGGTCAAATTACAGAAAGCACCTATCCTGAAACCTAGACACAGCTAAAATATTGATTCAGGCTAAAATAAGATTTGGGGCTTGCTCGTAATGATACTGTCTATAAGTGGTAATACTTGAACTAACTGAAAATTTTCTACCTGAGTATTTTTCTGTAAGAAAAGAAATTGCCAGTGAACCAAACTTCCCTGCAGGAACTCACTGATTTCCACAGCAACACAAACTGAAGTGTCAGTCATGAATTTCCTTCAAAGCAAAAATATTGACTCCTGTAATTGACCTATAATAAGACATATTTGAATTCAGACTGAAACTGCAAAACTCACTTACTTCATATAATATTACAATGTATAATGCTTTTAGACCATTAGACTATAGTCTGCAAATCTGAATGCAACTTGCATATGATTGATATTTTATGTTACCCAACAATGAACAAAGCCAGAGCTACAATTCTTTTTCTCCCTCCAAACTCAATGAATGTCAGAGAACTTCAGGAGAGAGAACTTTTTCTTACTTTACTGATGCCAAACAAAGTTTGTCATTGCCTTCTGAAGAAGTTTGGGGTTTTTTTCCCCAGATACTTCATGAGTAAGAGAAGCAACATTGCTTCCTATTTTAGGGCCTCTAGCACTCTTTAACAGAATTAATGGCTCTCTACCATGCAAGGCATACCTTTATAGATACTGATGTGATCCCTGCTAACTTCTAACCGGGTGGTACATCTTTCTTCTCTAATTTGATAAATGAAAAAGAAATATTTTTAAAAATCCACTCCTGTTAACCTACAACTCAGAGGAGATGGTTAATGAGGGAAACAAATAATTTGGCTGAACAGGTAACTTATTCTACTTTCCTGTTTTGTCAAGCTCTGTCTTTGTTCCAAGTGAATGCAGGTGGAGCAATGAGCTAAGCATGTGTGACAGCGAAGAGTGGTGGTCTGAGTCACCTGCGTACGATAAAATGATGGACACAACCTGATCTGGGAGGATTTGCTGCAACATGCCCCCTTCCTTCTCCTCATTTTCTTAATGCATTGGCAAGATATTGAATGGCAGTAATTACTTTTACACTACTCATGTTGTTACAAAATTGTGTTAGTTCCAAGCATGAATACAGGGCTTCTTTATAACAGCTAATCTGGAGGTATACTGGGTGTTCATACATGTCCTCCTGGACCCTCCAGCATCCACTCAATGGATGCCATTGTAATGACAAGTACCTGAAATTACAGAGGGGCCATTCTACCATTGTTGGCAACAGCAGCCGGCCCAAAGGCAACACAGAAATCCGTCTGTTTCCTCTGCTTCAGTCACTGAGATATCAGTATATCAGACAATGGAATGGATGAGGGCTACAGCAACTGTGAAGGTGGAAATTGCACCTTCTTGTGTGTGTCTCACACATGATACTGCCAGAGGACTCTGCCTGTTGTACAGCAGCATAGCCTATCTTTTGCTCTGCGATGTTATGCTCAAAACACAGATGACAGGTGAAAGAAATTATTTACCAAATGCATCAGACAGGTGGGATCTGTCACAATTTTGCCCTGAAAAAGTAAAAGAGGCCAGTCCCAGCAGAGTGGAAACGTGAGGACAAATTCAATTTGATGAATTTCATGCTCACTGTGTGAGTGGCTATCTCTGCACTATGATGCATTTACCTGCAAGCTACTGTGACATACAGTTTCCAGCCTATTTGATTCAGCTTTTTCCAGACAAGCCACCAGCTTTCTAACCTATGAGTAGAGGCTGAGAGAGCTGCAATGTTCAGACTGCAGAAGAGAAGGCTCAGAGAGATCTTATTGATCTTTATAAATACCTGATGGAAGGTGTAAAGAAAGTGGAGACAGACTCTTCTTAGTGGTGCCCAATGAACAGATGAGAGGCAACAGGCACAAACTGAAATACAGGAAATTCCACTTTAACATAAGAAAACTTTTTTTTTCACCATGGCCATGGTCAAACAGCAGAACAGGTTGTTCAGAGACATTGTGGAGTTTCCATCTGTAGAGATATTCAAGACACAACTGGTCACAGCCCTGACTAACCTGCTGTATCTGACCACGCTCTGAGCAGGGGGTGAGACTGGATGATCCCCAAACACGCCTTCCAGACTTGCCGTGCTGTGGTTCCTCCTGTGCGTTACCATCACGCAGCCTAACCAGGGTCATAAAAAGCCCTAGTAACAATTAACGTGTTAGTGAATGCTGAGACAAAAGTAAATAAATGAGTAATGTAGTCTTATTAGAGATCTGAGAAGAGGAAGGGTTTGTTTACACTTGGAGTAGATTGCTTTCTGTTACTAGTGGTAATGCTCATGACATGATGCTCAAGGTCTGCTGAAAGTGCTTGATGTTCCTCAGGCACATACAACCTGTGTTTTCATTGCATCCCACACACTAGGATCTACTGTGCAGTGGGATTTTCTTCATTCTACCTCAGATTAAATTCTCCAATTAATTCCTCCAAGGCAGTGAAAAGTATTCTCTACTCATTTATTTTTTTAACTTAGAAATAAATTATTTCTGACTTTTCCTATGTTCAATTTATAATGAAAATGTCACTGTGCCTTAAACTAATCAAACCATTTTTAATTCAGGAAGCCAATAAGCATATCTACTTTCAGTCTCTCATTTCTGTCCAGATATCACCCAATGGTTAGGTACAATATTAATCACTCAATGCAGCACTGAAGCATGGGAAAGAAAACTGTAATTTAATTAAAGGATTGCTACAGCATTTTAACAGGCATATAATTGTTCCCTCCCACTTGTGATTTGAAACAATCAGTCTATCCACCATTTATCTCTCTGTGGCTGGGCTCAAAAAAGAGAAATAGTTAGGGGTACTTATATTAGTGTAATTAGTTTAATAATAAGTATAGAGACCACTGTAAAAGGAAAGTGATCATTGTGAGGAATTTAAACATTGTTATTTGAACGTTTCAGAATTAAATTTAGACAAAAAATTATCCTTTAATGGCTCTTTCCATCCATGCTTAATGGAAACAATATAAATCTTTGCTCCTTGTTTCCAGCTGAAGTCTTCATTTATGCAACTAATACAGTAGATACTGCACACTTTCTATGTAGTTAAGTTTTATGCTGGGAAGTAAAGAGGACTTAGGCAGGTGCATTCATAGTCTAGACATGTAGAGACAAAGCAGAAAGGAACGAGCGGACTACTGTGCTAACCCAGGAGTCAGGAAAAAGTGGAAAGGGATTCCTGACCTCTCGATTTTCACGAGCATGAAAGTACAGGTCATATTCCTAACTCTGATAGCTTGTCTATGTGCTAAACTACCTGAAGCTGGAGTTCATCCTCCAGTTTGTGGAGTACCTCCGATACAATCAATCAGGTAAGCAACTTCCCATAAATTCACTTTACATAGCAGTGGCACTTCCACCAACTCATGCAATTCCAAGCACCTCTGACAGTTACAATAAATACTGGCTTTATATATACATACATACATATATATAAAAATACTGGTAGATCTGGGATTTAAAATGTTCTGTAGAGCAAACTCTGAAGAAAACTTGTTCTTTTTTCAGTGTTCTCTGCCCATGCTTTCAACTTTACAGAGATCATTGGTTTCGTCTCTCTCACTCTCCAAAAAAAAAAAAAAAAATTTGCAAAGACCAACCTGGGAATACCCTGATAACCCATTTTAACTAATCACTTGCATTTCTTCTAGAAATTCTAGGTGTGAGTTGGAAAAAATATCTCTCTATTCAAAACATAGAGATATTGCCATCAATAGTGAAATAAGCAAAAGAGATGCATGCACTTACATATAGTTAAGGCCCAGCACCATACCATGTGTATCCATGCTCAGAATAACATAAGAAGAGATAAACTCTTTATTTCGTTCGTATACCATTGAGAAACTTATTGAACTACGTGGGTCATTTGAGGAACCATTGTCACTGTGATACCTGCCATGGATTGTGCCTGACTTGAGAACAAGAAGATATCACTGTTCTCGTATACAGAGCATAAACTGAGCAAAACAGAGTTAGGGGGATAGTGTAATCAGAAAATGCACACTTTGCGAATAACAATAACTTCATTAGCAACAATCTTGAGAGTTTTTTTAAAATGAAATTGAAAGTAGGAATCAGGCCTAGAAGATAAGCTTTTAGAAGATATGGACAGGTATATATTGGGGAAAGGTGTTAAAATGTTACCATCGTCTGACAGAGTTTGGAGAACACAAGATTTGTTCCAAAGACAGTCCACAAAAGATTTCTTTCACACACATATCCCTTTTTTTCCCCTACAAATTGTAAAATCCAATTGTAAAATCCAATTGCAAATATTTAAATGAGATTTTTCTACTCCTAATCCGAAATTACAAGTAGTCTAATCAGGATAATATGAAAATGAAACACAAACAAATGAAACAAAATGAAAAAATAATCACAAGATTCATATGACAAAAATTTGCTCGACGTGTAGCCAATATAACTTTCATTTGCCTCTAATTTTGGATTTTTACTGTAAAGTCCTAAATTGGACAGATTTCAATCCTACAATTTATGTACTTTATTAATAAAAAACCCATTTAACACTGTGCTATGCAGAAATGACATCAAACTGAGAGCCACAGGCAAAAAAGCCCCTTGATAAATGGCTAAATGAGAACAGGCTGACAATGTTTTGATTTGCAGCAGGACTACTTTTCCCTTATCTACTGGGTTATTAAAATCCACATGCTGATGTATTGAAAGAACCTTTTAAAGAAGAAGGTGGCCTTGTGCCTGACAAAGTTTGGCCTTGCTCAGACTGTTACAGCAGCATGACACAAAATGTCCAGTGACACAGGAGCGAGGACAGAATAGAGCTTCAAATCCCTTTCCATTCTGCAAATCTCCCTGGTCTCCGTATGGAACACAGACAGGGTCGTTCAGCATACTGTCGCACATGAAAAAGTATGCAGCTCGCTCAGGCAAAAAGTGAAGTTCCCAGTCTGAAGCATGTAGGTACAGGTTAGAAGTGGAAGAGGAAAAAAAAACCCAGCTCATCCCAGAAAATTCAACTGTCAAAGTAAGTGGAACAAAGGTTTAACGGCCGTGTTCGCTCCTGAGGTTTCTTCCTGTTGCTGATGAAAGTCAGGATTTCTCTAGTCCCTCTATGAATGCAGAATACAGAAAACCTGATGTCTCACTGATGGCAAGGGGGGGTATTGCAGTGAGAGACAAAGAGGTTAAAAATAATCTCAAAAATCCTCTATTATTTAAGTTACTAAATCTGTAAAAGGTAGGGTTCAAAGAATGAGCAAAGAACCCTGATGGCTCTGTGAATTATTTTTCATTGCATTAAGAAGAATCACGTTCACTACCTGATTAATTATCTCAGAATTAGAACACAGTAAGACAAAAGCTTTGCCTATTGTCTACACCTTGAAACCTGAACAGATCAGTGCTGAGTAAAATGACATTATATAGTTTGAGAACATCATCTGCCCACCAAAATATTTTAAAAATACATTTTCCATTCACAAAATTTTTAAAATGAATACAAAACACTTCAGCCCTAAAGCAGTTTATCCTATTTTCTGGATGAGCTGCCCTCTGGAAACAGCTAGTCTAAATCAACTAGTTTAGATCAGATTTCACCTAGTTTTAGACAATTATCCCATCCTCAGTGTCCTTCTGGACAATACAATTTAAGGCTGTGATTAGCTAGCTAAAGCCTAAGAAAGACATAACTTGAATCCTTGTCTAATTTTAACAGAGAAAAGCCAGACGCCTTTTGAGGCAGTTTAATTAATGCATAGTTGAATACTGTTCAAACACCTCTAATGGAATCCACACAAAGCTTTTCTTACAAAAAATACTGATTTACAGGGGAAGTATTTTCTGTTAGTAACCTAAAAGCACAGCTGATTTCCTCACATTCATACAGCCTGATCAAAGGCTGCCTTACTTTACTTTCTTCATCCACAAACTACCCCAGAGTAAGGTTTACGAGACTTGGGCTCAGTTGTCCCTGTTAGACACAGGTGGTTATCACCAGATCACCACTACCTGTAGACAAACAGGCCTTATTTCTCACTCCTCATAGCTCCCTGAAAAACTACTGCTACCTCTTTTATGCCCACTGGTGCATGTGTCAGTGGAGGGGGTGAGGGGAAGGTGCTCTTCTAAAAGCAACACCTCTACATTAGATCAGTATTCTCCAAGGCTAGATTAAGTCACAACATATGGTTGACACAAAACAATGTGAACAAAGCACTACTACTCAAGTCTTTCAATTACTGCATCCCATTAAACGAAATAAAATGCCAGCTATAAGACACCTAAGAAAACTAAAAAAAAAAAAAAATTAAACAGTTGAGTTTACTACAATAAGATTTGGGAAAAACAAATCAAACCAAATCCAAAAACCCAAGAAAATCACAATGTTTCCAAAACCTTTAAAATTTCTGTAGGAGCTCCCATGGTCAAGCATTTTAGGAGGTAATTTCTCTGTACTTCTCTATTTGCAAGGCTTAATACCATTGTCACAGTTCATGATAGATGGAAAGAAGAAGCGAATGTAAACAGAATTGAAAACTGAGGAGGCTAGTTTCACTGTCCAAAGTGGCAGAAATGCAAAGAAAGAAAAAGTAACACTACTGACGAAGAACAGATGCAGATTCTTTCCTGGTCTTAACAATCTCAGAGACTTTAAGCATCACAAAAGAGCACAAATTCGAAAACCAGTGTATATTTTAAGCAAATATAGAACATATAGCAATAATATATATATTTTTATGCAATTAAGTTCCATATCTATGAAGGAGAATGGAAAGTACAGATTTCTATGTTACTAATCACCTATGTGGCTGAGCAGCTGTACCTGTCAGGAGAAAATGGAGGTTTCTGCATATAGCTTTTTCTCTCAGCACAGAAAGGAAGCAGTCAGGGTCATCTTACATATGCTTATTACTTAGGTATAAGGTTAACTTCCTGAAAGTCATGCAACTGATACTAAAAAGCACTGGATATAGAATAGTACGTTGATATTTTGCATAGACAATGAATGTGAAAATTGCAAACTCATACGTTGGACAGAGTAAGCTCTAAGTGGCCCAGCCTGAGCTGAGGGGTTGGACCAGACGACCTACGTATGTCCCCTTCAACCTCAGCCATTCTGCGATCCCATGATTCTGTGACTCTGTGAGCAAAGTAGGTTTTCTATTCTACAACGCCACTCAATGCAATGAATTGTGATTGGCCCGTGAGTAGGTTCAAAACACAGCAAAACCTAGTTTCTGTATTAAGAACAATGTAGCTACAAAGGGTCCTTGTAAAGATCAGGCCAATGTGTTCAGTTCATGAACTGTCTGACTGACCCCAAGAACTCATAAGAAGCACCCATCAGAGTAGTCATCCATTTTATCATGGGCTGTGTTGACTATAAGAGTTGAAGGATAGTTAAAACGCTGATATTCAAGATTAGCTCAGTATCATTCATCAAGATTACGCTTCCTTCTAAGAGTCAAAGGAACCAACATAGATTTATTTTTATCTTGCTATGCATTCATTTGTATTTACTTTTAAATAACAGAATGCATAGAAGACACTTGCGGAAAATCGAAATGAAGTGAACAGTTCTTTTAGGATAGATACAACACAAGTAGAATTCCAGGTGTGCACTTGGTGAGTTAATAGCTTGCCCCTACACAACTTCTGACTTAAGCCTTTAAAGCTTCTTTAAGGCACAAATAGAAACTGTGCTGCCCGGGCAACAGTGACTTAAAGGAGCAACATGGCTGAAGAATCTCTGACTTCATGGATCCCATGGTTGAAGGTCTCCTCCAAATGGAACATAATGAGAAAAGTGTTGCCTAGAAGTCAGGTGAAGTAACAGATGCCAGACAGTACTTCCTCTGACCTGGGGACAAGACAGAGTCTTTTCTCCCTGAACCTACATGCATACACATGTTATGGTCTTTGTCCTCTGATCTGTGTTTTGAAAAGAGATTTGCCTCTACTTGTCATTCAGAAGAACACTATACAAATGGAACTACATATCTTCCAAGAAGAACTATTGCTTATCAGTTCTTACTCATGGTTCTTGGTTGAATTTGAGATACAGAAAATATACTGATTAGATAGAAATATGCTGTCTGCCACCCAATACAGGAGATGACAGACAGAAAGTCATATTGAGCACTGACATATACCAGAAGTACAAGGATTACATCTGGCAATATAATGTTTGAGTGACTAGTACTACCTGGCCAGCTGCTTCCTGATATGTTGACTTTTGGCTTAGAGAAGATTAAATAACCTTCAGTGTTATTTAACATCTGGAAAATCAGAAGCACTGACAGAAACATGATCACAACATTAGGAACCTGTGAGTTGTCTTTCTAAAATAAACTCAGGCACACAGACTGCTGTGGAAAATGCTTCAGAAAACACCAAACCAAACCTCCACTACCAACAACAACAACAAAAAAGGAGTGAAAAATAACTACACCCAAGAGGAAAGTCTATGCAAGACATCTAAGAATTTCATTACAGAGAAGACAAGTAGCAGATGTAGAGCACTGTAAGCCTATATTTAACATACACATAGACAGCACCAGTTCTCTCCTGCCCACCTTACCACAGAAAAGCACCATATTCAGGACGGTAAGGCAGCTGGTGCTTCCTCCAAGGTAACAGGTGGCAATTACGATGGAGACTGATGGTCTCATGCTCCCAAATTTGCTTTCTATGCTGATTTTTATTTTGTAGGCAGAATGTTTCACTATGACAAGCATTAAGTCCATAGGGAAACAGAGCAGAGGTGGCATAGCCAGAAACATCCAGGCAGCTGTCTGAAGGTAATACCTGGTAATACCAAACTACATACAGGTTAACTGAGAAAACAAAGAGGAAGCAGATGCAAAGAAAGCAAGTAAACAAAGAGGAAGAGATGTCAGGAAATGCACGGCATAGGACCCATTGAAAATGAGAAAAAGGGAAAAACAGGTGTTGCTGTGGTCCTAACAGAGTACAATAATGGGATCTTGAGGGAGAGTCTACATTCCCTGAGGACAGAACTAGGGAAAAGCTTCCACTAGACTTTTCAGGGACATTAGTTTTTCTGCAAGTTTGTCTTGGGTTTTTTTCCCCCGAAACTCCTGCCATTTTTACCTTGTCAACAATTATCTGGGTTATACACCATTATAGAAAGTTCTTCTCAGTAAAGGTGAAAAAATGTATTATGCAGTATCCCCTCTAAACTTGAAGCAAAGAATTCTGTGAGTCTTGATATTCTCTATTGTATTTGCTAACCATCAGGTACTTTTCTCAATTTCTCTTTCAATGCTATCATTACTGAAATTGTGAAAAACTGAAGAACATTTTTTGCTATACAAATAACGAATAAATTTTGACGATTTTCTTTCCTGATTCCCTCCTTTACTGTCTTGTTTGGTTAATGAGGTGGATGATAACATAACTGATGAAGACTGAATAGCTGAATTAATTTTTGAACAGATATAGAGAATCTAATTTCAATACAGACCATAAAAATAATAGTTGATTTAACTTTTTGATGTACATTACTCAAGCTAGCAAAAAAGAAATAAAAAAGCAATTTCTAGTTTTCAAATCCTCTTTTGAATACTGTGTGCCTTCATGGTGACCATTTGATTTGCAAATGAATTTAAATCTAGATACCTAATCTTGGTAATCTTTTGCCACTTTAAAAAGAAAACATTACATTGCCCATCCCTTTCTGTTTCACTGGTATTAGTTGTCAAATATTTCACTGATATACTAGCAATCAAAATAACTTTGTTTGATTTTAGTTTGCTACTAAATGCTTTCTTAAACAAATTCTGAGATTTATGGCTTTTTTCACACTGCGATATTTTTTCAAATTGTTTCATCTCTGTGTTCCCACTTACACATGATGTTTCTACTGAGGGTTTCTCAAGTATACAAAGTAACCCAGGACACTTGGGTCCTTTTTGGCAAAGCTGCTTTCTAGCCAGCCAACCTCCAGGCAGTAACCCCCTGTTACATGAGATTATTCCATCCCAGATACAGAAATTTGCATTTCCTATATTAAACTTCATTTAAGGTTCATCCTGTTTCTCCAGCTTCTATAAGGTCACTTTGTGTGGCACCCTTGGCTTCCAGTGTTCTACCTCCCCCTCCTTAAATTTGGTATCATCCTCAAATTTGCTGAGGGTCATGCTGTCTCGTCATCCAGATCATTAATAATGGTATTAAACAGTATAGATCCCTGAGGGACACGACTAGTAACTAGTTATAGGTAGATTTTGTATCATGGATGCTTTGAGATAAGGGCACAAATAATCATAGAATCATAGAATTGTTTTGGTTGGAAGAGACCTTTAAGATCATGAAGTGCAACCATTAACCTAGCACCACCAAGTCTACCACTAAACCATGTCACCGAGTTTAATTAAATACATGTTTTAAATACCTCCGGGGATGGTGACTCAACCACTTCCCTGGGCAGCCTGTTCCAATGTTTGACAACCCTTTCAGTGAAGAAATTTTTTCCTAATAACTAATCTAAATCTCCCTTGGTGCAACTTAAGGCCATCTCCACTTGTCCTATTGCTTATTACTTGGGACAAGAGGCCAACACCCATGTCTGTTGCTTTTTTCCACACGATTTACAATCCATTTATACAATCCATATCTCACTAATTTGGCTACAAGGATACTATGGGAGACTATGTCAAAGGTCCATACAACATCCACTATTTCCCCCTTATCCACAAAGCCAATTATCTCATCACCAAAGGCAATCAGTTTTGTCAGGCATGGTATGCCCATGATGAATCCATGTTGGACGTTGCCAGTCAATTTTTTGTCCTTCTTCTGCTTGGACATGTCTTCAAGCAGGATTTGTTTCAGAATCTTCCAAGGGACTGAGGTTATGATGAGTAGCCCATAGTTACATGGATCCTCCTTCTTGAAGACAGGTGTGATGTTGCATTTTTACAGCCATGAGTAATCTTCCTCAGTCACCATGATCTCTCAAAGGTGATAAAAAGTGCCTTTGCAATGACATTGGTCATTGAATGCACTCCACCTCATCCCATGGATTTGTATATATTCAACTGGTGTAAGTGCTTCCTAGTTCTGTCTTTCACAGTTTACTCCACAGACACTGCCAATAGGCTTGGGGACATGGGAACAGTCTTTACCAGTAAAAAAGTGAGAAAAAAAGGCATTGAATATCTCAACTGTTTCAATGTCCTTTGTCACTAGGAACGCTGCCCAATTGAGTAGCAGGTCCACATTTGCTTTAGCCTTCATTTTGCTGACAATGTACTTGTAGCAACAATTCCTATTGCTATTGCATCACTTGCTAGTTTCAAAACTAGTTGCTCTTCGGCTTTCCTAAGTATTTCTGCATGCTTCAGCAATGTTGCTATACTCCTCCCAGGCAGATTCTTCCTATTTCCACCTTCTGTGTACTTTCTCACAGTAAAGCAATATGCAGTTGAATTACGATTAAAACATGATCCCCGTTACTAGTCTCCATATGCTCCATCATCACGATGCTTGACTTTCCCAGTTGCTGGGAAGTATATGTGTGTTAAAGCCAGCTCAAACCCTGTGTTCTCTTCAAAGTATGTTTTTTTTAGTTGTTCAATTTTCATACTTTAGGATGAGCTGAGTCACATACACAATTCTCTGCCCTCCATGCTGGTCTGGCTAGCTCAGGAAAACATTACTAATTATCTCAGGGAAGATTGTTCACACAACCACAACCAAATGATCCACTGGTACAGCTGTATATCTAAAACAAAGGTCACCCTTGTCATGGTTTAATCGCAGCTGGCAACTCAGCCCCATGCAGCTGCTCACTCAGTCTCTGCTGGTGGGATGGAGGAGAGAATCAGAAAGGTAAAGGTGAGAGAACTCATGAGTTGAGATAAAGAGAGTTTAATAGGTAAAGCAAAAGCCACATGTGCAAGCAAAGCAAAACAAGGAATTAATTTACCACGTCTCATGGGCAGGCTGGTGTTCAGCCATCCACAGGAAAGCAGAGCTCCATCACGTGGAATGGTTACTTGGGAAGACAAACACCATCACTCCGAACATCCCCCCAAACCCTCCTCCTTCTTCCCCCAGCTTTATATTCTGAGCATGAAGCCCTACAGTGTGGAACATCCCTGTGGTCAGCTGGGGTCAGCTGTCCTGGCTGTGTCCCCTCCACAACTCCTTGTGCACCCCCAGCCTTCTCACTGGTGGGGTGAGGTGAGAAGCAGGAAAGGCTTTGGATCTGCGCAAGCCCTGCTCAGCAATAGCTAAAATATCTCTGTGTTAGCAACACTGTTTTCAGCACAAATCCAAATCACAGCCCCATACCAGCTATTGTGAAGAAAATTAATTCTATCCTAGCCAAAACCAGCACAAACCTCCAGTTCCCTTTGTGTTGAGATAAATTCAGGTATCTTGATGGTAACTGGTGTTCATTCCTCACATCCTTCCCTGAGCTCATAATTCTTACCCATCTCTTCCAAGTCTTCTTCCACTTCAGGGTTTTGTTTATCAGTCACACCTGAAGAGGTTCTCCTTGAAGGTCAATGAGCTCTTCTCAGACCCTTGGCCCTCCAGGACAGTCTCTCACGAGACTGTGCCAGGCAGGTCTCTGAACAAGCTGAAGTCTGCTCTCCTAAACTCCAGAGCTGTGATTCCACTATTTATCTTGCTCACTTCTTAAAGGATTTTGACTGTCACCTCATGGCAACTTCAGCTAAGGCTGTTTTTGACTCTCACATCCCCAGACACTTCTTCCTTATTTGTGTGTAATAAGTACAGAAGAAACTGATGTTCTAGTCTGCATGTCAATCACCTGTGTTAAGAAACTGTCACCAACACAGAAATCTCTTGGAGTGCTAATGTCTAACCATACTGCATTTGCAACAGAGTGCTTCAAGTCCTCCATGAGTGCTTGTGATTGGGCAGCTTCTTCCAGCTACCTAAAGAAGCCTTCATCTTCTTGATCAGGTGATCTGCATCAGATACCTGACATGATGTTACTCATATTGGTCTGCCTTCTGATCTTCAGCTGTAAGCTCTCAAGGTGCTTGTCACTCATTCCCTATCAGACTTCCATCCATTTAAGCTATTCCTTTACATAAACCGCAACCTCTCCTCTTTGCCTTCCCAAATCCATGCCTGGAAAAGGGGAGAAAGTCAGTAAGTAGTCAACAGGGTAAGTAACCTAAGGGGCTGCTCCAACAATTCAGTCATGCCATCTGGTTCCAGCACATAAGAATGTACTCTGGTTTTGTTTAGTTTACTGCTACAGACACAGCCTCAGTGTTTTGGATGAACACATGGTTTTGTTTTTTTTTTTCACACAAGGTACTGCTTGTAATATCTATTTATAAGTTATTCTACTTTAACAGTTCACAAAGAGTTTGACCCACAGTCAGGTCCCCAGATTTGTTTCAGGTCACCATCAGCCTTTAAATATTTAATGATGAGTTTAAAAACGTCATTCCTTAATGTATAGGCCAGTAGTTCATATGAAGTTATGTGCTGTTATACTTAGGAATCAATTCATATTCTATGTCATGTGTACAGAGGTGAAATTAACATAACATAGAAGAGAAATGGCAGTTGGGTGAGATGTTTTTCTTCCAACTAAAACCCAGATTCCATTTCCTAATAACTAGAAAACTCAATACATTAAGGAAATGAAAATATTAAAGCCAGTGATTGAAGAAGTCCCATGCTTTTCATTTACTATTTGGCAACTCCAACTTCAAGCTATATAAAACCCGTCTTGGTAGAGTTGCTTTTTCACCTAAAAATCCAGCTCCTGGAAAGAAGAACAACAAGTACATTCCCAGGTTGCCATTTTAAAATTAATTTTCTAAGTAAGTCTCACAGTTGCAGGAAGACAACTGAAAACTAAGACTCAGTGATTACAGAAATCCTCTGTAATGTCTTCTCTCACCTGATAGCTTAGGTACCTGGCACAATTTTCTTACATCGGTGTTGGAAGTTCACAGTAAACTAATTAGTCAATGTCTACAGCATCAAGAGGAAAGGGACTGAGGTTTTGGTGACAATCCTGCATGGATTCATGGACCAGCTTGTTTGGCATTCAGATTTTTAGCAGTCTCCCATGCCATACATCCAAGAAGATATCCACAGCACTAAACTTCTTCATGTTCACCTCTATGCCATGGGAGCACGTGAGTTTTGGGTTCGTTTTTAACACACCATGACATCTCCTACAACTTAACAACCTGAAGTCTTTCTGGCATCAAACTATTAGCATTACAGACACTTGTAGACGTCTTACACTATCAGAGTGTAACACACATGTCCAAACTTCCTATATCTTATAAACACAACAAAGGCATTAGAGATTTATTTACTTTTGTACAAAAATAAGCCAATTAAAACTGAGGTTAAAACTAAATGTATCTGATGTTAATGCTCAAGTATTGTTTTCATGAGAACAATATTTTAAAATAAAATGTAAGAAAGCTAAGTTACCTTTACTAAAAATGGATAGCTAATATCACCTACAAAATCTCAATTTGTTATATGTATTTTGTTAGATCTCTGCTCAGGCTTTATTAGCAGGTTTGTTGTACTTTTAATTTATAAGATCACATGCAACTCACAACGGTACAAGAACAAAAGAACAGGCAACATTTAAGAAAGTAGAAAAAAAGACCCCCAAAGTGACATGAAATTCTGGTCTAGGTCAAAATCTACTATATGTCTGTCATCATACAAAAAATTTATCAGTTATATGAGGAAAGTTGCTCCAACTGTTCAATTTCTGGCTTTACATTAAAAAAAACCCAAAACTCTCTTTAAGTTGACTTACTCAGAGGCCACTCTGACCTTCCAAGAAAGGTGTTATGCTTATGGTTTCACAGGTGGAGCTCAGTCTCTCAACTTCTTTCTGTTTCTTGATGAAGAATGAAGAAGATGGAAGACACATTTTTCCTTGCCAGACCTGAGGAAGGGAATTCTGGCTACAGCCAGTTCATGCAGGATTGCAAAGAATGAATGTTGGGGACAGCCTTGGCTGCAGTGACCATGAGATGGTGGAGTTCCTGATTCTGCGTGGACGAAGCAGGGCAACAAGTAGGATTACAACTCTGGACTTCAGGAAAGCTAACTTTGCCCTCTTCAACAACCTACTTGGAGGAATCCCATGGGTTAGGACTCTAGAAGGCAGGGGGCACCAAGAAAGCTGGTTAATATTCAAGAACAACCTCCTCCAAGCTCAAGATCGGTGCATCCCTGCGAGTAAGAAGTCAAGGAAAGGAGGCAGGAGACCTGCATGGGCAAGCAAGGAGATTCTAGAAAAACTCAAAGAGAAGAAGGAAATGTACAGGATGTGGAAAAAAGGACTATCCACTTGGGAGGAATA